>RXPK01001872.1:0-149854 GCA_004143645.1 Protaetia brevitarsis | reverse complement strand
GCAACATTTCAGCCGGGAAAGTATAGTAGGCGAATTGAAGAAGCATCACCCAAATAACCATAGCATTATTCACTCTTTCATTAGTATTCTCCGTACTGTAAGTGCAAGAAATACACGTTATGTTTCTATCGTACTATTAGTCGCTTTATTAGTTTTGATTATAGCGATTTTTATGAAAAAGTTTATCAGTAATTACTTACTTCATTAGAAGTTCATATATGCTAGTGCATGAAGTTATTAGTGTCATAAAGTACTGGAATAACAACATGGACGAATATAATCTTCTCAAGTGAGCAAATGTACTGCAAAAATAATAGAAGTTAAGATTGGATTAAAGAAATTATACTTAAATGGCTGAAACATTTGTTTAATTTGATATCTTCAATTTGACGGTTTTTCAGAAAGCAGCATATTAGCTAAAGCACCATAAAGTTGACAATATAAAGTTAGTTAAAAACGTAAACAACTATGTGCAATTAAATTGTTATGAGGGTATGGAAATATATAAAAACAAACATATTTTAATGAATTCAGATTTAGGACAATTAAATTCTTGTCTTTACATTTATTAAGTAGTAAATTAGGCGAAGTTAGGATTAGTGACTAGTTAAGCATGACGGCAGTCAGCCATGACCGTGATCATTGTACTGTGACCTTTTTTAGGAATAAATTAGGATAGTTTTAGTGTAGTTATTTAGTTCAGTGTTTCTGCTGATGATGATAGCTTTGCTATCGAAACGTACGTCCAGTTTAGTGCAGTTTGTGGTGAGGGGTTTAGGAGAACTTTACGGCATTACCAGTACCACAGTTTGGAGTATTTTTGTTATCATGATTTTACAGTTCGAAAATTACAGAGCCCTATTTAATAATTCTGTAATTTAAACGCAACAATTTTAAAATGAAAGACGTGTGCTGTTTCATGATTAAGCGAAAACTGAAAACCGCATCTTTCTAACTTTCGTATTTTCGAGGATATTTCCCAAACACCGCAGACATTGCAAATGTCATTTTTTTTTTCGAAAAACGTCATGTAATTCGGAAACGGTACAACTTAGCCCCAATGTATGTCTAACGTATTGTTATTTAAATTTAACAAGGAAGTACAACAATATAGAAGGTGTCCCATTTAAAATAATAAAGTTAGTATCTACTTCCGGTACAATCGGAAGTCCGCCATTACTGAAACTAATTTTAAAATGTGTAGAATATGATTCGAGGTAACATTTATTTGAAAAAAAAAACAATAATAAATCGGCTATGGACCGATGCATCTTAGGCTGGACACCTGGTATAGATCACTGACATTTTTCGTGCGACATCCTGAATACATTAGTTATATTTATAACTCACCTTAACAGGAACTGATGACACCTTATATAATGACCCATATCTAGAACGACGAGTTCTTGGAAATATCTGATCCTGTTCTTTAATAGCTTTACCTGTCCTGCAGTTCGTACGCACGAGCATAGATATATGGCATCGAAAGCTACCACCGGAGGAATTGTAAGGCAGATGAAATAGTATTGCCCAGCAAGTTCCAAAATATCCAAAATCATAACATCAGAGACCCAAGCATCGAAGGGGAAAGGATTACTATTAATTAATACCGGTCTCAAACATGTACAAATAATATGCCACCAGTGCAACTGCGATCAGTGAAGCTTGTATGAGTTCAATAGCTTTGTAAATCTTCATTATAGCAATTAGAATACGGTTGTCGATATGCTGATAGTCCCAAAACTCTTCAAATTTGTCTTGCAACAATTGTTTTATGTCGCGTTTGTAGTAAATGTACAAGAAATATTTCAGCAAAACCTAAAAATTTTTACTGGTTAAATAATTACACAAATATTTATATATCCTCTTACATGGATGACTAATATCAGTCCTAGCGTTGTTCCAACATAACTTCCTCCGCTTACGTGAAAGAAATTCGCAGTAATAAATGTGCCTACATATACTAGGACGATAGTGTTAAATGTGCGGAAAACTATGATGTGTTTTGGAGTGTGATTATATGCTTCTCCCAGAAATTGCAGCAAAACCCTACTGATCTTGAAAAGATCCACCTTATCGGAGAGCTTCATGTCGACTAACTTCCGTAGAATGCAGTTGAATACTAAGACATCTCGTTAACCAAGTACGTTTATACAATCCACCTAAGATGTATGACTTATTGATTAGCTTGCATTGGTATCGTTATTATATATTATGTCTTGGACTGGATTGAATTTGTGAATATGTACCTAGTTTCTTCAGTAAGTACTTTTATGTGCAACGGTATTTATACTACTTAATTTGCTATCAATAATTGATAAGTACATTAAGCATTTGTATTCTACAATTTAAATTGTATTGAAGGAATTATTGATTAGGTATTGCATTTAATGGGGATAATGAAAAATAAATAATTCTTAATTCGTCCTTCCAACGTATATGCAATGACAATCATTACAAGTCAGAAGTAAACCCGTTTCCTGTGCATTTCAAAATTTTGTTAGTTTACTCAATGTAGGCGTGAATAATAGTTAAATCCAGAAAATTAATACAATTATTTAGTTGTACTTCTAATGTAAATTTGATAGTGTTATGTATGGCGTTGATGTAGAGAAGGAAATCATTCAATTGTACATTGTCTCTAGATCATATAATAAGAATATAAGAATATAATTATTATGTATAAGATATGTAGTTCAAAAAAAAAATCATAAATATATCTGCTAACCGAGGTGAAATTAGAGAACACATCGCCAGACCTACAGGTATAGAGTAACAGTTGCTATTAAATTGGAAAATGGCTTGTTTTAAACAAATTTCAAGCAATCCTACCAGTTCATTCCTCCTCTCTTCAGATAGAGCAAAGTTTATTGATAACTAGTTGGATAACTTCTTTTCTCTTTATATACAAATCGAATAATATAAAATTAAATTGTGAACATTCTCTAATTTCTTAATCTATTTCTAGATTCTAATTTAAATAACTTAACTTTCAAAATTTTTGATTAAGTAAATAGCATTTATCTCAATAGTTTGGATGTTAAAACTTTGACTGATGTCAGAATCTTATAGTATTTACTTCCCCAGTTAACATAAATGTTAAATTGAATTATAAAATTAAAGTACCTTTAACAAAAAAACAAAAAAAAAATCGATGGTGTATGGAAACTAAGCTACAGAAGAAATAAATAATTAAAAAAAAAATAAGCAAAAGAAATACGTCTGTTTAAATAAACATCCGCAGTGACCAACTATATTTATTTCATATTTTATAAATATTTAAAAAATATTAAATCTTTCTTGAATATTACTTATATTAATATAATATGCATACAATATATTATAGAAATATATTAGGAAAACATTAAAAAATATATATGTTATGTTAGCATTAATAATATTTTATTGCAAATGTTTCTCAATATATTTTTCATAACTCTGCAAGAATATTTTTGCTTTGTATTTCTGTAAATATTATTTCATATAAAAAATAAAGTTTAATTTTTGCTTTTGTACATTTGGTGCGTAGGACGAATAATATAAAATGGGTAAAATATGCATACATATTAAGTAGGTATGTACCTATTTAAAATGATAGTTTAAAGATTAAATTAGATAATATATATCTAATATGATTTAATTAGTATCTGAGTTGAGCGCTGTAACTTTTCTATGAATAATATCTGCGTTTTGTATTATATTATTTGTAATATTTGTAAGTTGCGAACGTCAACACAACACCTCTATTCATTACGGTGCCGGTGTTATATGATTTAGTATTGTTTATGCGTCTATGGATTAGGTACATAGAATGCATACGCGCACGTGCGTATCATCAACGTTTTCATTCGTTTGTCCGTTACATGTTATAGTTTATAATAGTATACGATTAGGGTAGATTAGGGTTAACTGTGTAATTAATTGTTGCGGGGTGTGTTTTAGCTTTTTTGTGGTGACTACGAGGTAAGCAAAACTTTGAACATGTAATGGCATTTATAAGATAATTAGAATGCTCAATATCGCTATGTACAGAAATCGTTTAATAATATAATTGTAGGAATTTTATGCATCATATATGGACTGCATCTACCAGATAAATTGCTAGTTGATTTGCTTAAGAGATTCATCTCGGTAGATAAGCGTCATAACCGCAAATAGAGGTTAGAATACGTTGTATTGTTTTATTGTTTGTACGTAGAATGTTTTTAAATATTATGAAATAAAGTAAAAATAAGTATCGTAAGTATTAGAATGTAGCTACCACTCCAATTATTGTAAATGCTCCAAATGTATTAGTAGGTGTTGATAATGTTGTACGATGTTTATTCATGGTATGATCTAATACACTTGGCATTGTTTTAGAGGCCACAAGGAAACGCCATGAGAGCGCCACTACTGAAGATATGAAAAATGCCATAGGGTTGTACTTGGCACCAGCCAAGGCTAGACTTAAAAATGAGTATTTTTCATTTTTATTGACTTATTCAAATAAAATGATAATAAATACGTTTGTTTTTTATTTAGAACACTTCAATTAAAAAATAGTGATTAATTTGACAAACCTTCAGTATGCCTTAAAAGATGCCAGAATTATTGATTATTAACTTGTATGGTGAGTGTGAAAAAACAAGTTCTTGCCTTTTAGACAACTCTATGTATGTTTCAACTTTTCGTTATCGACGTTATACATTCTAAATAACCAAGAACAATTTTAGTTTTTAATTTTGACAAATTAAATAGATTGCATAAAAAAATCTCAATTTTCATATAAATAATATTTTACAAATATTTTAGAAAAAATATAGCGCTTACATTAATTTTAAAATATGGAATAAATATTTTAATTGAATATTTTATCTATATTTAGAAAAAAAATATGAAAAATATATTCAAAAACCTCTCACGAAAAATATTTATAAAATATATTTTTAAAAATATCTATGTAATATATCTGGCTGTTAGGGTTATGACAGATAATGCGTTAAAATGTTGGTTTTTATAATGTGTCGATTTCCTGATCGATCTGGAAGGTGAAAGTCCCTATAAAAGAATTGCAAATTGGATTCAGTAATCTATTAATAGTGCGAGAGCTTCCAGGTTTGAGAGATTTGGGAATTCTGCTGGGTTATTTCAGCTTTCCAGTTCAAGGATTTTCTTTATTTAGGTGATAGGTATAAATAATGACTTAGGATTTCAAACAAAGGGTAAGCGATTGAAAAGTGCCTCCGACGGTATCGAATTGGAAACCCATACAAAAAACTTGCGCTTTATGGACGTAATGTCCTGTGCAAAATTTGAGTGCTCTACATCTGGTAGGGGGCTTGATAGAAGCAATTAATTCCCAAACTATTTTATTTTTTATCTCCGTCTCTTTTTAACCAATCTATTTGAAATTTTATGGAAATAATTTGTTTAACTGGTACTCGCATTCAAAAAAAATTGGACTCCACTGTGACAATTTTAACTAGTTAAAAAAAATTAAAATATTTTTGGGACACTGAGAAAAAGGGTCATTCTTTCGAGCACATCACCAAACTTTCGTCAAATATGCTCCTACGTACCAGCTTTATTGTGTGAAAATTTGATCTAATTTGCTGTGGTGGAACAGTTTGAAAAAAAAAAAAGAAGTATAACTAAGTATATAAAACTAATGTATAGACATTTAACGCCTGGTATAATGTTACATTGGCTTTTAACATATAATACAACCACATAACATTATGTACAGTATCTCATTAGAGTAAGGAAATATGAAAAAATTCATATTTTTGTGAACACCCTGTATAATTATTTAAATCAGTTCTAGTATATATATCACTCGATGACAAATAGCGTACTTATAACCGATTTCCGAAATTCGATCAAATAAGCACAACATATGTCGTTCCATGCTTATTGTAACACCCTGTATATAAATAGCTATATCAACCGAAAGAGCTACATAAACGCTATAAATTCTCCTTTGAAACTTTTTTTCTATCTCTTACCGTTTAAAAGTTATTTTTGATAAACGAAATTTGAGGCGGATTTCAAAGTCAAATTGCACCCCCTAAAAGTTGAAGTTCCACAGCAACAGAAAGTGTCCTTGAGTAACATTCCATGGGGTCTACAAACTGGGGAAGTTTCACTAGAATCTGCGAATTACAATCTCTAACATTGTAATATTACTAACACGAATACTAATATTTCTCAGCAAAAGCTTAAAATTTCTTACAATTTGGAAATTTACAATCAAAAATAAAGTGATATTTAAGTGGTAAGGAAATAAGTAATGTGCGCATGCGTAAACTTAGAACGTTCTGGTTCAAGTCAAACGTATAGACATAACTGACATTGTGCTCTGTCACGCATGGTTCTATTTCTTTGTTATTTTGAAATTAGGTGGCATTAATTCATATTAAAAAATCTGTTTGCTGTTATTTTAATGTTTTAAAGTCCGTTACGCACTGTGCTACAATTCGAACATGGAATATCCGCAACAACTTACATGCACGTTGGAATTAATTCAAGCCTTTCCCCCAATCTGTTAAAAACTCACTCAGACGTTGAAACAAAAAGCTCTTGGTGTATCACTTCGAGAAAAGGAAAAGCTTATTACATCCATGAAAATAATTGCCTTCTACAGAAGATGACTGAGATAAGTAAGTAATGTTTTACCTTAATAAATAAAATATGCACTGATTGTGAGAAAAGAAGATTCTTTTTCGCAAAGAAATAATAAATATCTTTGAAAAAAATTATTTCATGTGAAGCCACCTTATTTGAATTAGATATAGTAACTTCAGATTAAATATTACCGTTTTCGTTGAAGCCATTAAACTATTTCTTTAAAATAATATCTTTTATACAAATAAATTACCTTAATAGCAAAAGAAATATTTGTTTGTATATAATATATGATATCAAATGTGATTTTCTAAAAAGGAGCTAATTTATTTTATACAGTATAAGTCGGTACAGTTACTGACAAAGTTGTAGCAGATTTATGTCATGATGTTGCAGCAAAATTTTCTTGAAGGTTTGAGGAAAATATAACTTATGAAAAAACAGTTAGTTTTCAAATATAAAAAGAAAATTCAGAAGTATTTGAACGCCAGTTTTATTTACCTACTATCAGACTACAATAAAATCTTTTAATCCAAACTATTAATACTGGGATCTGTAGCACCAATCATTTAGTTAGCACATTCCTCAAAATCGTATAGAACGAAAATGATGTACGAAACACCTACAATATGCAAAAAATATTATTTAAAACCCATGGGTAATCATAATAACTGGATAATCTTACAGATCCAAATGTCTTCACATTGATGTCTATCAATCCACCACCGGTAAAATATAATTGATCCTGTGACCTGGCCATCATGAGCAGCAATTGCTTTTGCACGCTAGCAGTATTGGTGTACCATTTCGATAGATAAATAGAATTTGACAAGTCTGACAGCTAGAATCATCGAAAGTTACTCTGTAAAATCTGACGAAATAAAAGGACGCGTGTAGATTCACCTCAAATGCGACCATTTCGGCCGGAAAAGTGTAGTAGGCGAATTGAATAAAGATGACCCAAATTATTAAAGCTTTGGCTACGATGTCTGAAGTGCTACTTTTTCTGTAAACACACAAGGGCAGTGATTATATATAAGCACGTATAGAAAGGGAATAATTGACGAAGTTATTAATAGATATTGCTTGTACATATATCGAAATTACGATTAAAGTTAAGCCATATGATATTAAACAGGGTGTATCAAATAAAAAAGTAAATTTTGCTTGGGTGTTAACTACACGACATATAAAGCACATCTCCGAAACCGGATTTTCATCATTAAAAAATAAAAAAAGTAAAATTTAGAGCCAAAAATTCTTGAGTCGGCCCTGATGCAAGGAAAAGTCCATGTTAAGCACTCGCTAAACGTGGTATGTATAAAAACATTGCACTCATTTAGTATTATTCTTAATTGTATGCCGTAAGTTCATTTAACGTCATTCTGAATAAATAAAGGCCAATCGGCCTTCAATCAAATAGCAAAACTGAGGCATTTTAAATTTCTTCTTTTTATAAAATAAACATTCCTTATTTGTTAAGAGCATTCTACGTAAGTCTACAAAGTATTATTTTTAATATCCTGATAGACGTTCGTGTTTCATCACCGGATATGCGACTTCAGTAGTTACAAAAAACGTAAATATTTTTCTTTTGCTTTGTCGAATCGAGAGTTAGTTGTTAATAATAAACGGTACCACATGAATCTGAGTTATTTCTTTTGGATTTATTTTATCAAATAACGCAAAGTGAATTGAATCGAATTACACAGAAATAAATGTAGATACAGAAAATTTGCAAACACACCTTTTTACTAAATCTATACATTCCCGCGCTTTTGCCGATGCATCAAGCTTCGATTTTCTTTATATGAAAGCATGATGGTCCTGAAAAGGATCGTTTTTTCGAGACGGGAAGAATTTAAATAAAATGTTCGAAGTGGCTTGTACTCCAAGCGGCGATCCACACAAAACTAACAAGCGGTAATGCTGAATGAATAGTGGTTGTGGGGGGTATACTCGGGACAGCATTTAGGTTGGCAAGGTGCGGCTCTAGCCCACGGCAATTTACAAAATTTTTTTTTCTCGTTAATGCTACAGACGGACCCCCTGTGCATTGAGACTTTTTGATCGTATATGATTACAGCTGCTACATATTATTACATTTACCTCTATATCTGATACACCCTGTATAGCCAGCGCCATCTATCCAAAAATAGTTGTAACAATATAAAAATATGAAATACGAAAATATTTTGTTCCAAGATAGAATGCTAATTTAGCAATTTGTTTCAGATATATTTGGATATACTTTATAATAAATCAATTTTAAAATGTAAGGAATCAATAATGATTTTAATTATCAGACATTACGTTTGTACAATTTTTTTTTGCATTTTTTTTTAATTCTCAAGAAGATACCGTAGCACTATTCTGTGATCTGAGTTACCATTTTATTGACTAAGTTGGAGGCTATATAACACCAATTGGCAAGAGTTGTGGCTAAATGGTTTGGAAGGTAACATAACAATTTTATTTATACAGGCTGTTACCTAACTCCTCTGACAAATTAAATGAGGATGCTCTTCACCAAATTTTAAGACGAAAATGTGGTATAAATTTTCTTCGACTATCGTATCGTTTTCGAGATACAGGGTGTTGATTTTTATAATTTTTTTTTAATTAAAAACGATATTTGTTAAACGTAATAAAGGAAACCATTTTTAAACATGGTGGAAGAATCTCCAAGTAAGAGTACGGGGAAAATCGGGAAAGAGTTGAATGTGAGTCACAAAACAGTATGGAGTATCTCAAAGGACTATTCACTTATATCCTTATCACGTACAGAAACCCCTTATTTAACGCCTCATTATGTTAACAAATATCATTTAGAATATTGGTTGGCATTAATTAATAAAATAAAAAAAATAATAATAAAAAAAAAATTAACACACTGTATCTCGAAAACGAAACGACACTCGAAAAAAATCTATACCACATTTTCGTCTTAAAATTTGGAGAGGACTATCCTCATTTATTTTGTCAGTGAGGTTAGGAAACACCCTGTATATATAAAAAAAAAACTTGCTTGCAATTTAAAGATTTTCTTTACTTATTTCCCTTAAATTTCATTATTTCAAATCGAATATTTACCTAATTATTTATAAAATTAATATATCCATATATTTTTCAATATATTGTATGTACAAGTATATCAGTGTCCAGCTAAGTGTGATAGCTTCAAAAATCAATCAATCAAAAAAAAAGATAATACTATTGCTTTAATTTTATGGGCAAAACTTAAAAATTTTAAATATTCTTTTTTTTTACGAAACACCTTATATTATATATATGTGGCTACTTACCTCATGAGAACCTCAAAGAGGCTGACGCATGTAGTTATTAGCGTCACAAAATAGTGAAACAGTAGCATTGACGAATATAATTTTCTCATGCGAGCAAATTTACTGCAACAATGACCAAAGTCGGTATTACTTTTAAAACATATCATATGAGAATATCTTTTATTGTTCATTATAGTTGGATGTTGACGACTTTTAAGAAGGTTTACCTTGCACAAACAAAGCGTATGCGATTGGAACTAGGTTCAAGGAGCACATAGTAAGTTATTGCTATGGGGGGGAGTTGAATCCTACAGCATTGCGCAGCATATAAACGAGGTACATACCTGACATAAGATTGATATGAAAAACCTCGAATTAATCAGGAGTGTACAATCACTTAAAGAGTTACAGACATATACAAAACCATGTACATGAGAAAAACTCCACCATTCAATTTTGATAATTCTTTTGGGGGTAGGATGATTGACATTCGTTGCTAATTATTGGTATTTCGAAAGATTATGTAGATGTAGAAAAAGGCACTATTAAATATGTCACCTTTTTAGATGGAGATAAGTTTGCATGTTTAGGTAATAGATCTTTTCTTATTTTTAGTTAATTCAATCGGTCTTTCGGTTCATAATGAGAGCCCACATATTCCCGAAATAATTATTCCGAATTAATAAAATCTCCTGTAGTGCGAAGTAATTATTGTACTATACGGTCCTTGTGACATCTTTGTTTAATTCTTTTAAACTCATGATATGTTAATGGCATGAATCTAGTTCCTTTTATAAAGATTTGTGGAACAATTACCCAAATCTTTATTTATATAAATATGTTAAATTTGTTAAATTTTATCAAAAGCACTTAATAAGTTAAAATATTTCCTTTTTACTCCATTTAAGTATCTAATTACTTGCACTTATCAGTGCAAACAAAATCAATTTTGCGTCAATTTTAACTTGATTTCACTAGTACGTTTTTGATTGACCCTAAAAAAGGGGTTCTAAAGTAGTATTAAATAATAAAAAGACGTTAAAATAGTAATTGTGTCGGTTTTGTGTTAAGGATTAAATATATACAGATTTGCATTAATTATGATGATTTAAAACCGACATGGTGTTTCGAAAGTAATCTGAAATATTGTTGTGCGCTGTTCATCAGTCAATTTTAAGACGAAGAGTTCTTATAAACATATGTGATAAGTTTTGTTTAATAGCCTTTGGAATTTTGACAATTACTGTGTCAAACCTAAAAAGTTCTGCTTTCGTTTGTGTTCAGTTTCAACCTATTAACGATGTCTGCGTTTACTAATGCTGAAATGGCTAATACGCATTTTTTTTTTGTATGGATTACCCAATGGTAATGTCTTAGAAGTTGTCTTAGACGTATGTATGCCCAGTGTTATCCAAATATGTCCTGAAACGTTCACTAAACTGCATTTTCATTTACAAGAAACTCGAAGTTCTGAAAGATCAAAGAATATTATTGGACGACTTAGAAATACTAGAACTTCACAACTTGAAGATGTGGTTCTTCAATTTATTGACGAATATCCAAAAACGAGTACCAGAAAAGTTTCTCAACAAGTAAACGTTGGTCACAACACTGTGTGGAATATTGTAAAAGAAGATTTATTGCATCCACATCATATTCAATCTGTTCCAAGTGATTTGCTACGTAATGACCATCCGCTCCGGATGCAGTATCGCCAATGGTTTTTAGGAAAAAATTCCAAACAATCCTAATTTTCCTGCCACTAATGTATTGTTTACAGATGAAGCTAGCTTCTCAAGAGATGGTATTATGAATTTTCATTATAACCACAAGGTCACCTGATCACAATTCTCTGGATTTTTATGTGTCAGGATATTTAAAATCATTCGTTTATGAAACTCCGATCTTAAATTTAGAAGATCTTTAAAATCGCATCGTAGGAGGCTGTAAAATGTTCCTCGCAACACTTCTGGCTTTGTTGAACGATTCGGCAATCCACTAGATGTCGATCTAATGCTTGTATTTTACTTAGAGGTGCACGTTTTGAACATCTGCTCTGACATGTACTACTTTTATGTTTTATTTGTCACAATTGTTGCTTTCCAGATGTCTGAGATCTCCTATAATCTCACTCGCTTATTTTGTTTCAGTTAATTAATTAAATATCCTTCCAATTGAGTTTGCTCAGATCAGTTTAAGCGAGACTGTCATACTGTCAGAATAAAGATTAAGTGAACGTTTATTAATTGAGTCAGTAAAGAGATCCTAGCTCACTACGTCACAACTGATGCAGATTATATGAGATCTCAGACATTTGGAAAGCAGCAAATGTTATTGCTTCTATTAAAATAATAGAAAATATTGAGCACTTTGTGTTTAGAGGACCTTTTCGTTTTAAAATTGAACGGTAATTACTTTCGAAACACCCTGTATATATAAAAAATGGAAAAAAGGAACAAATTTCTATTAGACTGTTGAAAATTGCCACATTGATAAAAAAATAAAATAAAAAAAGATATGTATGTTAAAAAAATCCTTTTCTTAAGAAGAAAAATAAATACAACATGAAATATTTTACAATATCCTGGAAGAAATATTACCAAATTTACAATCCATCTATAATACTAATAAAAAAAAAAGTTGCTATATGATTCAGACTCCCTTATAACTATATTTAAATTGGTCAGGGTTAAAGATGTATACATGGGAAAGCAGCCAAGGATTGATGAAAAAACAATTCCTTTGTTACATGAATTCTAAA
Organism: Protaetia brevitarsis; assembly: GCA_004143645.1. Classification (NCBI taxonomy): domain Eukaryota; kingdom Metazoa; phylum Arthropoda; class Insecta; order Coleoptera; family Scarabaeidae; genus Protaetia; species Protaetia brevitarsis. The sequence goes on along the minus strand of RXPK01001872.1, from coordinate 137,203 downwards.
CTTTCTAAATTGTATATTTTCAGCTTCATCAGAGAAACAAGATTCTACAGTGTGTTAAAAAAAGGTTGTCGGATATTTTACCCAATTATATAGTACTGGTGGAAATAAACAAAAAAGTCTTAGTCAACATGGGTCCGCAATTCAACTGTTTTTGACATATACTCGATTGCATATTGTTTTAGAAGGATAAAAATTTTCAAAGAAATTCTGATCGCAATGTAAATTAAACAAATTTTTATTTAAAGTAAACTAAAGAAATTGTTCTACATGCCACCGTTATTTCTAAGCACGCTTCACACCTCTTATGAAAGATCGACGCAATCTTTCGAAAATTCCTGGAGTCCTCCGAATTTCCCCCGCAACAATTTACGATTCGTTGCCTGAGTTCTTCCAAATTGTTTACAGATCGTGCGTACACTATTGTTTTATATCCTCAAAAATAGAAGTCTAGAGTGTCAGGTCAGGGGACCTAGGAGGCCATGCAGTTGGTCCACCCGTCCTATCCATCTCTCGTTGTAATCTTGATTTAAGAAATTTTCTACTACGATGGAAAATGCGCAGGAGCTCCATCGTGCATAAACCACATATTTAATCTGTTAAAAGTGGCACGTCTTCCAACAAAACGGGTAATTCAGTTCTTAAAAAATCCAAGGTATTACTTGTCCCGTTAAATGATTAGGGAGAAATACTGGACCAATAAACAGTCTCCAAAAATAGCAAGCCAACATTTAGCGAAAAACGGTTTGGTGATGGCAGTTCAACAACAGCATGGGATTTTCATCTGCCCAGGCGTAATTGTTATGAAAATTGAATATTCCGTCTCTTGTAAACCAGCCTCGTCACTCAATAAAATCTGAGTCGCAAATTAGGGTTTCTGCCAGCTTTCGTAAAACCCAATGACAAAAAACCCTACGTGCATCATAATCGAGAGGAGCAAAACTTGCACGCGTTGAATATGGGAGGGATAGAGCTGCTGTTCCCGCAGAATTCTCCAAATGAGAGGATGACTGACGTTCGTTCTGCGGCAAGTCTTCGGGTGCTAATATTTGGGTTGTCTTCTACACCGTCTCAAAATATCTAATTCTACTGCGGGAGAAGAAACTGACCTAGGTCTACCAGAACCACATTAATTTAAATGAACCAGTTTCGGACAGCCGGATATGAAGTCTTGAGAAAATCTTATCACTCGGTAACAACGGATTTGGAAATTCTTCGGCATACATACGCCGTGCTTCAGTGGCATTACCATTCGCACGACCGTACATAAAATGCATATCGGCCATTTCTGCATTGTGTACTTATGCATAATTAGAGAAAAAAAAAATTGACGCAACTGAAAATAATCTGATGACAGATGTCTGACAGAACTAATTTTAAGTCACAATCAGTTGTTTGACAAAGGGAACTATTCTCTCAAAACCGAAAATGTTTTTTTTTTTATTTTAAAATATGCAATCGACTATATGTCAAAAACAGTTGAATTGCGGACCCTAAGACTTTTTTGTTTATTACCACCAGTACTATAATTGGGTAAAATATCCGACAACCTTTTTTTAACACACTGTATAAGAAAACTATCTACTATCTATGAAGATAATGTTATAATTAAAATTATAATAACTTATACAGGAATAATGAAAACGACAACATGAAAATACTAAATAATTATTAATAAAGCATTAAATTTATTAATTTCGGGATATTTATTAAATTTTGACGTTTGGATTATGTGGCAAAGCATAGAACAAAACTTTATAGGCTAAAATAATTATTTAACTTATATTCGCCTTACCTTAACAAGAATTGATGACACTTAATGTAATAACTAGCATCTGCTTCATTACCTCCTCGGAAATACATCATCCTGTTCTTTAAGAGCTTGACTTGTGCCACAGTTTGAATGCACAAGCACAAATAAACAGTATCATAACCTATGACTATAGGTATGACGATGCAGAAGAAGTAGTAATGGCAAGGCCAACGTGGTGACATCGCAAGAATAACGTCAGAATCCAAGCTTGGAAAGGAAATACGTTATTCAAGGTTAATATCGGTTTGAAAGTAGTACAATACGCACTAGCTTGCACCGGCAAGCACTGAAGCTTGGACTAATTCTGTGAGTTTGTAAATATTCACTCTGCTAGTTATTACATGTTCGTCGAGGTGATTATAGTTCCAGAATCTTTCGAACCTATTCTGTAGCAGTTCTTTAATGCCTGGTTTAAAGTACATATACGAGAAATATTTCAACAGCGCCTGGAAAGAAGTCACGTGAGTTATAATGCTAAAAAGTTTACTGATTTTATCTTACGTGTATTATTGAAATTAAAACTTTGTATCGTTTCAATCTGGTTGCTTCCGTTGATGTAAAAGAAATTTACGATAATAAATGCGAGCATGTATAGCAGTATGATACTGTTACATATACGAAAAAGAATTATATGTCTTGGAGTGCGATCATGCGTTTCACCCATGAATTGTAGTAAAGCCTGCTAATCTTAAAGAGGTCTGCCTCATCCGAGGACTTCATGTCGACTAAATTCTGGGGAATTGGATTGAATGGCTCTGATATGCCGCCAATTCAAAGTTTCTTACAATTAGTATTAATGCGGGGTGGTATCTTTATGATGGTATTATCATCAGTTCTTTTGAGAGGATTCATTTATCAAATTAAGTCAATTATATGAAGTTCTTTAGGATATGCTGTATGAAGTCTAGTATTTATAATTTAGTAGTCTGTAAAGTTTACTGATTTGTGTTAATAAATAACTATACAGGTATATAGGGATTTATTAATACACATTGGTCTCGTATGGAATTTTCACTTGGGAAAGTTCACCTATTAATATTGAGACAATTTTTTAATTACAGAAGCAGGCTGTCTCGCATAATTGCTGGTGTAGTATCTTCGACAACTTGTAGGGAATTATTTCCTAATTTAGGAATAATGACAGTATTATTATTACATTTTTATATTTTGGTTATTATTGTATGCTTTATTCGAAAACTATAATTCTTTGCCTAAGTTAAGTCATTTGTGTAACACAAGAAATGCTAGTGTTCTGGAGATTCCGTCACATAGATTAACCTTTAGTGAGAAAAGTCTCAGTTACTTAGCCATAAAAACTCTTAATAAGCCACCTAATAAATATAAACGGCTACTCTTGCAATTGTATGAGACTCACATAAAACAAATGTTACTCGCTAAAAGTTATTACTCATTAAATGAATATATGGATGATCCTGAGATCTATTACTTTACTTTTATTCTGTTTTTGGTATTATACAGGGTGATTCTCAATATATGCGACAAACTTTAGGAGGTGATTCCTGAGGTTATTTTGATCATAAAAGTTCATATGAGTGTATGTCCAAAACGGTTTGGTTTTAAAGTTATTGAATGTTTAATAATAAATTATGAACTATGACTAACACGATATAATATCACAGTTGGTGCTTCAAAAACTATCGTGTTGAGAGGGAATTGTTTATTTGTCATTTCAATATTCGTCAATAGTTGTCAGAGTATTCATTCAGTTTATTGCCAGTTTCTGTTTTCTAAAATGAATTACACGAATGCTGAGATGTGTGATATGCATTTCGTTTACGGTCTTGCCAATGGAAATTCGCGTGCTGCTAGACGTCTTTATGAAGAACGATACCCGAACCGTATCATCCAGCATCATTCAATATTTGCCCGTCTTCACCAACGTCTTAGTGAAACGGGAAATTTTAAAAAAACGGACGACTGATAACGGGCACCCATCTACAGTGAGAACTCCACAAGTTGAAGAAATGATACTAAATGAAATTGAGGAATATCCTACTACAAGCACCAGAAAAATTGCGTTTACTTTAAACATTAGTCAAGCCACAGTTTGGAGAATATTGAAAGATCAACTGTTGTATCCATATCACATTCAACGGGTGCAGGTACTTTTGCCGGCAGATTTTCCGCAAAGAGTGGCTTTTTGTCAATGGATGCAAAACACAAAATCGCACAAAATCCTGACTATTTGGCTCAAATATTCTTCACCCACGAGGCTACTTTCTCGAGAAACGCGATTATTAATTTTCATAATAATCACATATGGGCCGAAGAAAATCCGCACGAACTAGTGAATGCCGTCATCAACATCAATTCTCTGTCAATGTGGACCGGAATTGTTGGAGATCACTTGATAGTCCACATTTTTACCGATGCGGTTAATGCGAGGTATACCGCAATTTTCTTGAAAAGGAGCTACCCCTACTGCTGGAAGAAGTTCCGTTGCAATTAAGATTACAAATGTATTTTATGCATGACGGTATTCCAGCGCATTTTAGTTTAGTTCCTCGCGAGTTTTTGGACAATACGTATCCAGATCGGTGGATAGGACGGGGAGGTCCACAACCGTGGCCTCCTCGGTCTCCAGACTTAAATTCTTTGGACTTTTTTCTCTGGGGTCACCTTAAATCATTAGTTTATACGACTCCCATTGAAAATGTCGATGAACTGAGAAATCGTATTATTGCAGCTTTTCAAACAATTCGAAATACCCCTGGTATTTTAGAATGGACTCGCCAGTCAATACGACGGAGGATAGAAGCTTGTATTGCAGTTGGGGGCGGTCATTTTCAACAGTTAGTATAAGTTAATTTTGTTTTACTAATTATTTTGTTAATTTATAATAAAAAACATTAATTATGTTAACTTACTATTAAACATTGTACAACTTTAGAACTAAGCGATTTTGGACATATGTTCTTATGAACTTTTATGATCGAAATAACCCCGGAAATCAGCGCTTAAAGTTTGTCGAATATATTGAGAATCAGCCTGTATATTTGTGAATTTTTAACCACCCTGATTTATGTTATTTAAGATATTTAACGTGTTGTTATGTATTTTACGACGTATCCTATGCTCATATGTAGTCAATAGGGCCAAAATAAATTATTATTGAAACAATGGAAAATAGTCAGGTATGCGGTCTGTATAATTATGGCAAATCGGCAACTCAATCGTTACAATTCTTTATATTTCGCAGATTGTTTGTTCGCTTCATCAGTAGAAGTAAGTAGAGTTAATAAGTTATATCCATATTGAGGCAACCGAAGAAGTTCATCAAATTACAGTTAATTACATTAATCGAAACTTAAACAAACACAAAACAGTTAAAAAAAAAACTATTTAAAATTAATAAAATGAAAACACACACAAAAAGATTTTTATTATTTTGACTACAATTTTGACGACGTAGGAATGCCAGCTTTTAAAAGAAGGGTGACGTATATGATATAGCCTTATATATACCTCAAGATGTAAGGTGTTTAATACTTTCACTGATATACAAAATTTACCCAACGTTTCTTGTTCCTTGCTAGCAAGCCTCTTCCCTCAAAACACTAACCCATCACGTTGTTCCACTTTTACATGATCTCCCTCTTGCTCTCTTCCTGTGCGGTTATGTTTGCCTCTGGTTCTCCAGTCGAATTAAGTGTCCAATTGTCTAATCCAATGATCGGTTTTAAATCTGTTTTTACTACCTCGTTGCGAACTTTGTCTCTCCTTGTGTTGCCTCGGAAGATGATAATAAAGGAAAACACTTCACTTATGAATTTAAACCGGGTTTTACTTCACAGCACCGACCATACATTCAACATAATCTAACACACATCTTCTATGAGACTGTTATTATTAATTATTGATTCTGTTGTGTGGTTTGGGGATTTCGTCTTTATTTTATCTATGGGCGGGTGTAATCCGAAGAAGGTAACTTGGCGAGAAAGACCTATCGCGCTCCCAAGTCCATTTTAGCCCTCTCAGTCAAGTTGCACCCTATCACGAAAGTTCTCAATCTGACTGAGAGTTAACTTGTCGACTCTGGGTTCGGCCAACCGATCGATCCCAAAGTGCGTCTGCCTCTCCACGTCCACGGCCGGACAGTTGACAAGTGTGGGAATGCGTAGGAAATTCGTGAGCAGAAATTTCCTACGCGCTCCCACATTTTCTGCACAGGGGAGAATTCACTAGCCCCATGCGGTACATGTGTTTATTTAGTGCGCAGTGTCCAGTTAAGATTCCTGTGAGTAATCTCAATCTGTCCATGCTCATTCCTCATTCGGACGAAGCTCTAGAGATTTTCAGTGTTCTGCGCCGGCGAGTCCATACCAAAAGGAGCGGTTGGCAAGTTGGAACCTGATAAATATTTTGTTGCTGTCATATGAGCTACTACACGTTGGTTTTGGACCTAAGAACGGTAGTTCGCTAGCGCCCCTTGCTAACGTGTCAGCTGTTTCATTGCCTCCTACCCGTCTCAATGTAACATTTAGATCTTCCGCCAGCTGTTTGAAATTTCAACACATCGGATAACGTACAGTGATACAACATATGGAAAATCATTGCAACCGTTATAATGCCGTTTGCGTGTCATACGTTGTGTTATTTTTAACGTTTTACGTTATTTTAACGTAAATGATACAAACTTATATGTTCGAAATAAATTTTATTAAATATTGACTCAATAACACATAAATTTAAATACAAGTGCACTTATAATCATCAAAACCCAATAACTATTTATAGATGGTATTCCTCAATAATGTGTAAATCGAAAATGATAACCTGATTACCTGTTAAATAGGAGAATTAAATAGTCAAAACGGTGTTACTCTATACAACAAAACCGCAAGTATACAACACATGCTTTTTACTTACAGACACGAAAGTGCTGACGTTAATCTGAATGATGCCACCCCCGGTGAGATATTCCTGCATTTGGCCCCTCATCAAGGTAAGCACCACCAATTTTTGGAACTTGACGCTACCCTTATACCAATCAGACAGGTATAAGGAAGTTGGAATATCTTCAAACTGCAATAATGATGATGATGCTATAGAATAGTGAGAAGGTTGTATCATTCGGTTGAGAGTACCTCGTTTATTAGTGCTTGTGCCGGAAAAGTGTAGAAAGCAAATTCGGAAATCACTGCTACTCCATTCACTAATCGTTCAATTTCTATTTTTGAACTCCTAAGGGAGAAAAGAAGAACAGTTAGACAATCATGTCAATTTGCAGTACATGGTGACAAGAGGAAATGCTGCTTTACTATTTGGTTTTTAAAAAGGATTTTTATAAAAAGTTTTTACTTGTTCCAAAAACCTAAAAAAAATATTAAACTTTTAAAATGAATTTTAAAATAAATCAGTTTATTTTGTACATTTTTGGACACGGACAAACAGAAAAAGTTTTTTCTTATTTTCGCACAGGATATCCCGTTCTGGGCCGCTAGAAAGCGCCGTAACCCTAACGTATTATATACTGTTGGGCGCGTTTTTCGACGAGGATTCCATATCTGGCAGTGCCATCCCGCTATCGGTAACCGTTTTGGAGATATCGGCGGAAAACGTAAATTTTGATCGAAAATTTTAGCAAAAATCGGTAAGAAATCACCGAAACCTTGAGATAACCCCAACGTATTACACAACAAAATACGCGTCTTTTCGCGGAGAATCGAATGCCGCCGCGCGCGTCCTCCTAGCACTTACCGTTCTCGAGATATGGACGTTCAAAGTTTGAAACTTAAAATCGACGCTACTGCGTCCGCGAGGTGACTTTTAGACGCGTCTTCCGACGAGGAATCGAACGATATAAAGCACGATCCGATATCCTTAACCGATTCCGAGATATTTGAGGTCAAAGTTTCGGATATGAAAATGGTCCCTAGAGCCTTTGCGTGTACTCCATTAGACGCGCATCGTGACGGCAAATCGAATGATAAAAAGCACGATCCGATATCTCTAACCGTTTCCGAGATATTTGAGCTCAAAGTTTTTGAGATAAAAATGGTCCCTAGAGCCTTTGCGCGTAGTCCATTAGACGTGCATCGTGACGGCGAATCGAATGATAAAAAGCACGATCCGATATCTCTAACCGTTTCCGAGATATTTGAGGTTAAAGTTTTTGAGATTTAAATCGACGCTAGAGCGTTCTAGTATAGCCTATCAGATGCGCATTGCGACGGGGAATCTAATGCTCAAAACCGGAACTCGATATCTTTTATCGTTTCCGAGATATTCGCAAAAATGTGCTGAAAATCGTTAATTTCCTTATTTTTCACCCTTAAATCGTTACTTTTCGGGGAAACTATCGCTCCGATTTTGTTCTAGTGCAGTGCACAATGTTCGCGTGGTCGATGCGAATATTTTGAGACCAAGCAGAACCCTCTAGCTGCTGTCGTTCTGGAGTTATGTTAAAAAAACGAAAAAAAACACGCGTTTCTTGGCCGTTTTCCTTATCCTGGGACACGAGATAGCGTCCAGAGCCGCTAGATAACATCGAAACCCCAATGTGTTGTATACTGTCGGACGCGTTTTTCGACGAGGATTCCATTGCTGGCAGCGCCAACGCGCTATCGGTAACCGTTTCGGAAATATCGGCAAAAAACTTAACTTTCGATCGAAAATTTTAGCAAAAATCGGTAAGAAATCACCGAAACCTTGAGATAACCCCAACATATTACACATCAAAATACGCGTCTTTTCGCGGGGAATCGAATGCCGCCGCGCGCGTTCTCCTAGCACTTACCGTTCTCGAGATATGGGCGTTCAAAGTTTGAAACTTAAAATCGACGCTACGGCGTCCGCGAGGTGACCTTTAGACGCGTCTTCCGACGAGGAATCGAACGACATAAAGCACGATCCGATATCTCTAACCGTTTCCGAGATATTTGAGGTCAAAGTTTCGGAAATAAAAATGGTCCCTAGAGCCTTTGCGTGTAGTCCATTAGACGCGCATCGTGACGGCGAATCGAATGATAAAAAGCACGATCCGATATCTCTAACCGTTTCCGAGATATTTGAGGTTAAAGTTTTTGAGATTTAAATCGACGCTAGAGCGTTCTAGTATAGCCTATCAGACGCGCATTGCGACGGGGAATCGAATGCTCAAAACCGGAACTCGATATCTTTTACCGTTTCCGAGATATTCGCAAAAATGTGCTGAAAATCGTTAAATTTCCTTATTTTTCACCCCTAAATCGTTACTTTGCGGGCAAACTATCGCTCCGATTTTGTTCTAGTGCGGTGCGCTATGTTCGCGTGGTCGATGCGAATATTTTGCGACCAAGCAGAACCCTCTAGCTACTGTCGTTCCGGAGTTATGTTAAAAAAACGAAAAAAACACGCGTTTCTTGGCAGTTTTCCTTATTCTGGGACAAGAGATAGCGTCCAGAGCCATTAGATAACATCGAAATCCCAATGTGTTGTACACTGTAGGACGCGATTTTCGACGAGGATTCCATTTCTGGCAGCGCCGACGCGCTATCGGTAACCGTTTTGGAAATATCGGCAAATAACGTAAATTTTGATCGAAAATTTTAGCAAAAATCGGTAAGAAATCACCGAAACCTTGAGATAACCCCAACGTATTACACATCAAAATACGCGTCTTTTCGCGGAGAATCGAACGCCGCCGCGCGCGTCCTCCTAGCACTTACCGTTCTCGAGATATGGGCGTTCAAAAGAATAAGTTTGAAACTTAAAATCGATGCTACGGCGTCCGCGAGGTGACCTTTAGACGCGTCTTCCGACGAGGAATCGAACTACATAAAGCACGATCTGATATCTCTAACCGTTTCTGAGATATTTGAGCTCAACGTTTCGGATATAAAAATGGTCCCTAGAGCCTTTGCGTGTAGTCCATTAGACGCGCATCGTGACGGCGAATCGAATGATAAAGAGCAGGATCCGATATCTCTAACCGTTTCCGAGATATTTCAGGTCAAAGTTTTTGAGATAAAAATGGTCCCTAGAGCCTTTGCGTGTAGTCCATTAGACGCGCATCGTGATGGTGAATCGAATGATAAAAAGCACGATCCGATATCTCTAACCGTTTCCGAGATATTTGAGGTTAAAGAAAATTAAAATCGACGCTAGGGCCTTCTAACATGGACTATCAGAAGCGTATTTTAGCGGGAAATCGATTGCTGGAAAGCGGAACTCGATATCTTTTATCGTTTCCGAGATATTCGCAAAAATGTGCTGAAAATCGTTAAATTTCCCCTAAATCTTACTTTGCGGGCCTAGCTCCGATTTGGTTCTAGTGCGGTGCAGCATGTTCGCGTGGTCGATGCGCAATATTTTGAGACCGAGCCGAACCCTCTAGCTGCTGTCGTTCCGGAGTTATGTTGAAAAGACGAAAAAAAGCCGCGTTTTTTTTATTTTCGTACAAGTTATGCCGTTCTGGGCCGCTAGAAAGCGTCGTAACCCTAACGTATTATATACTGTTGGATGCGTATTTCGACAAGGATTTCATTTCTGGCTATCGGTAGCCGTTTCGGAGATATCGGCGAAAAACATAAATTTTGATCGAAACTTTTAGCAAAAAAAAAGCGTAGGGGAAGGTGGAGCAAGATGGGAACATTAAGCTTTAGAACACTGCATCAGGATTGCCAAATGATATACAAGGTTCTAAGTACGCTTGTTGTAATCTTTAAACATTTATCTGCTGATGGATGAATTTACAATTTTTCGATGGGTACTCTTGATGTTGTGAGAAAATTTTGAAAAGAAATGCGTAAATACACCATCTTGCCCCACCATGGGAGCAAGATGGGGTTCCAGTTAAGAATGGGTCGTACCATACATCTAGGTAATAGGTAAAAAAAAAATAGATTCTTAAAATATTCTTAAAAACATGCAGGAACAAAGCTTAAACTCTCTAAAGCGGAACTACTTAAAATAAAAAAAATACAATAACGATAAGAATATTAAACTTAATCTTCACAATTGAGACAATAGAAGATGAACTCATCCACGTTATTCGCATAGCCTCCATGTACCTAACCTCGCCATCCATGGCATTGTATCAATACTTCCCATTACAATACTAACATTGAGCGTCATCCTCCTCAACAGAAGAACTTGATTATTTCCTTGACGTTCTCTAAAAATCTATCACTTTGCTTTCCTTACAAAATTCGGCTCTTGATCTCTTTTGTTTTCTTCTTTGTCATTTTTTTTCCTTTAACTCTTCGTCAGCACTTCTAGTTGCCTTGGTTTCTCCAGACTTCTATTTTCTTGTAGCAGATTTTTATATGTAGTGCTTGTAAGGATTGTTGTCTTTCCCTTGTTACGCTTTGATTGAACCTTTACTTTATTCCTAACATGAGAAATAGGCATTATGTCTTCGAGAAAGCATAATGGCATATCCAGGCACAATGGACCAGACTGAAGAGTGAGATAATGATGTCCCCATGTTGCCCCGTACCAATAGCCCCATCTTGCCCCTTTGGGACATTTTCTGGTTATGTTATAATAACATATTAAATATTTGAAATAAACAAATAACACACTATAGAAAATACATGCAATATATGTCAATTAATAAGCGCAAAAAAGTGTAGTTGTAAATAATTTACTTATGCTTCCGATACTGGCCGTTGAACTCACCATCAAAATAATAATGAAATTCTGGAAATTGCAAAGTTCACGCACAAACAGTAATAATTTTGTTATTACGACTAGTAAAGTGTCCCACATTACAACAAACATAAAACAGCACTTGTCAATATTAGGACTGCTATTATTTGACTATGCTTACTGCCGTTTTGTAGATAAGACGATGTTCCCATCATGCCTCGTGGCCCCATCTTGCCCCACCCTCCCCTATAGATATTCTACAACATACATCCTTAGATCAAGTTAATATATGAAATATACTGCAACTGAGCGATTACAGACCTTTGTCGCACCAGCGAAAATGAACTATGTTCTTAGACATTTGCTATTTATGCATTCTATTAAATAATATGCAACTTTTGAATCTACATTGGACTTGGAAAGGAATATGCAGTTTGATGTTAGTTAAAGGGTTTGGAACAAGAAAAAGCTTTTATGAAAAAAAATCCTTTTTTTCAGTCAGCAGCAAAAAAAAAATCCTCTACGACACAAAATCGACAACACACTTATATTACAACAAAAAAATTACCTTAGGAAAATGTATAGTTCGGCACAATTTGAACCAATAGTTATGAAATAGTGGAAGAGAAATGTGAAGGAGTAAATATCTTGTAAGCGACGGAATGCCCTACAAAATAAAATAAAAATTATTGGCATTCATACAGGATGTGCCATAGAATTATCCTATTTAAGATTTCGCCTTTGAAACTTTCAAAGTTGACCATAATTGTAAATGAATGATTCTTACATGGGAAATAACAAATACTATTCTATAATACTTTCAATTATATAGGGCATCTATGTCGTATTTCAAATGTTTTTAGTGATGCAAAGAATTTTTGGTACCACCTTTAAAAAGACAACATTAAGGCATTCTACTAATCTACTATGCACGCAAATCAATGTTGTTAATGTAGCATCAGCCGTTCTTGAATCACGTACAGGTTGTTTAAAACTCTTGTTGAAAATATGTTAGTGTAGTTCCTTCCTTCCTGATTATGTTTTATTGAAATATTGATATATTTCATTTACTATAACAGACGAGGTACGTCATTACTTGCAAATTCGGGCCATACAATACCATATTATTAAAATAACCAACTAACATAAAACTTATTCATGTTTAATTAAAGATACTATGTTGGTCCATACTGCTTTTTAAATTGCATGCTTGTCACATCTTCTCAATGTATTCCCACCAATTTAGTTATAGCTGTCAACTGTCAAAGGGTTATATTCTGCATTTGCAGTAAAGTGTGGGAATTTGCGTTTATACTTGGTATATATTTATTTAAAATAAGTAGTTATTACAACTAAACCATACCGAAACCATTGTGTAAACAATCGAAGGAGTTAATAGTTTCGTTAATCGTGTATTTCAACGCAGAACGCGGAAACAACGGACCATTACTCCCGTTAACTTTTGTGCGAGGAGTATAAAATCCATATATTTTTAATATCATATTCTTTACAATATTTCGTTTTTAGAGAATAACGAGTGTTCTAAACATTCATGTTGCAAACATAAGCAAAATTTCATCCATAAGTAAACAAGGAATTACATCCACTAACCCAAAACGAAAATGCATACGAAATAAATGTTGTAAAAATTGATTATTCTACTCATTGCCAATGTGCTATTGGAAACACAATTTATAACATGTACGAAAACAGTGAGTATATACAAATATTATTTACAGAAGTGGTTTCTTCCACATACATTTTTCAGACTAACATAACACATTAAACATTTTGAACAGTGCTCTTAAAGAAAAAGACATTTCTATGGTTGAAACACATTGTTGCGGTATATATTATTTGTTCTCAAAGAAAAGGAAGTTTGTTACGAAACGATGGATGAAATATGGCAGATCGGGGGATGCATAGAATTGTATAAAGCGGATTGAATTAAATTAGTCTGGAAATTTGACGTACTTGGTGTACAACATATTGGAAACGAAATTTAGAAGTAGTAAATCAGGGAGATTGGTTTTTATAGAGAAGAAACTTGCATACTAATCGTTACTGTGAATACTTTAAGCGATAATGGTCCCGATTAAATTTATTGTACTCACTTGTGCTTTTTTGTTATTTTTTCCACTGCTATCATGATTAACATACTTTAAATCCTGATTTTCCAAAAGAATCATCACTAATATTAACGGTAAATGTTATTTTTAAGAGTTTGTTTATTCACCTATCAAAAGTGTTTGACAGTTAAATAACCTAACGGTTTGTTTACGTTTTGACGAACAGAAAATTTGCAACACGGTCGTGACGTAATAGCAAACTGACTCACGTAGTACCTCGTCTGTTATAGTAAATGAACTATAGTAGAATCACATTCTGCATTGATTGACATTAGAGCTGAGCTATGACGCAGTAATTACTTGGAATGAACACAATCTGCCCAAATCTATGCAAATTAGATTATACAAAGTGCTCTGTAAGTTATGTACTGGAATCACAATCTTCTACGACTGATAAATTTTATTTAATTATTGAAAATTTGTGACAGTTAGTATTTAGGTATTAGCAGATTATCACTGAGGAAAGCAAATTTATCTATTGCTTTCAAATCTTTCATTAATTCTTTGTAGGTAAAGAATCAGAAATTGAAAGCAACTCATAAACTCTTACAAAATATAACTGATTTCAATATTCCAAATTCCTTAAAGGAATCATGGTTAGCTGCCGCAAGTTCAAAACCAAATTCATTTTTAATGATAACACCAAGCTTTTACTTACCTCAATAAATGTTCATGATATTCCACCAAAGAGCACAAACTCTGTTTCGAATCAAAATTCTTACAAACGATATTCTTCATTCTGTACTTCAAACGTCTTACTTGGATTACAATCCCGGCACACAAAACCAGATACAAGCAATCGTAAGCTATTATCACTGGGGGTATTAATAAGAGCAGGTAATACTGCAGAGCCAATATTAAGACATTCATACTGAAGGAATTGGATTCCCAAGTTTCCAAAAGGAACACCGATTTATGAAATCCAGGTCTTAACATGAAAGTGCAAATCATGACGACGGAATAAGCCAGGAAGAAAGCGTTGACTTTCGTGATAACCTTTTGAAATTTGGTATCTGATACCAGGAATTTTTCCGTAAAGTCTTGAGGGTCCCATGATAGTTTCGTTAGTTCTATTAGTAGTTGTTCTATCTTTGATTTGTTGAAAATAATGAACAGATATTTAGCTTGGGTCTGTAAATGCAAAATGGTGGAGAGTTGTTATAGTGTGTGTATGTCAAAAAGAACAAAAATATAGTTTTGCAAAGAGTTGTGGAATATATGAGTCAATGGTGCTTTTTTAGGTAATAATCTATTTTGGGTCTCAACTTGAAAGTGCAAATCATTAGGTCAGAATAAGCCAAGCATTTTTTTGATAATCTTTTGAAATTGCGTATCTGATACTAGTCTTGAGGGTCCCAGGATATTTTCGTTAGTTCTATTAGTAGTAATTCTTCTATATTTAATTTGTTGATAATACTGAACAGATATTTAGCTTGGGTCTGTAAATGCAAAATGGTGGAGAATTGTTATAGTGTGTGTATGTCAAAAAGAACAAAAAAATAGTTTTGCAAAGAGTTGTGGAATATATGAGCCAATGGTGCTTTTTTAGGTAATAATCTATTTTGGGTCTCAACTTGAAAGTGCAAATCATTAGGTCAGAATAAGCCAAGAATTTTTTGATAATCTTTTGAAATTGCGTATCTGATACTTAGTCTTGAGGGTCCCAGGATATTTTCGTTAGTTCTATTAGTAGTAATTCTTCTATATTTAATTTGTTGGTAATAATGAACAGATATTTAGCTTGGATCTGTAAATGAAAAATGGTGGAGAGCTGTTATAGTGTGTGTATGTCAAAAAGAACAAAAAAATAGTTTTGCAAAGAGTTGTGGAATATATGAGCCAATGGTGCTTTTTTAGATAATAATCTGTTTTGGGTCCCAACATGAAAGTGCAAATCATTACTTCTGAATGAGCCAAGAAACTTTTGATAATCTTTTGAAATTGCGTGTCTGATACCAGGAATTTTTTGGAGAAGTCTTGAGGATCCCAGGATATTTTCGTTAGTTCTTAGCATATTTTGCCATTATTGCCTTTTCAAATAATAACTAACATGGGGTTATTACAAAACGTTGCTGCATGAAATTACTTTGAAACAAGTTATTATTTCCAAAACTTTTGTACTCTAGGTATAATTGAAATAATTTGAAAAAAGTATAGAAAAGTTAAGGCAAGTAATGAAATGAATTTTGAACAATAACTAATTTTGTTAAAGCCATTACTTTAACCAAATTACTTACAAATATAGTATTTAATCATATCTATAAAACCAATAATTTTATCATTCTATATTGACCTGCTTTTAAATTTACTAATTCTCTTTATCTAACATAAAAGCAAAATAAAAAATTGTTTTTACATACGTGAACACCACAAGCTACAGATTCGATATATTCTGCATAACGTTGATTCTTCTCACGCTGAAACGGTGTCGCAATTATAAAAAATGTAGCTGTACTTATGGCTATTAGATTCAAAGTACGATATATTATCAGCAATCTCGTAGACTGATACATTTTTTCGCCCAAGATTTTTAAGACACCCAATGGTATTCTACTCATGTAGTCTGGAGATAGTAGCATTTTCAAGTTGCCTCTTCGGGCTACTGAAATCGAATGAATTCACGCACAGTAGAGTGTAGTGATTATATGCCTCTACTTATGTTTTTAGGAAGAAAGTTTTACTGTATAATTGGGAAAATGATGTAAGAGATAATTTGGAGGTAATTGAAGTAGTAAATACGATGTTGTAATAAGCCGTCGATAAAAAGTTATCAATAAAATTTATAGTTTAATGAAACGGTTAGGAGTAAAATTGGTAATATTGCGGATAAAATAGATATTTTTTTTTCACACAAATTTATTCGAAATGAATGAATAACAAGGCTACTGTAATACAATTATAAAAATTTTAATTTTAGTCTATAAATTGATGTATATATACAGGGTGTATCAAATAAAAAAGTAAATTTTGCTTGGGTGTTAACTACAAGACATATAAAGCACAAACCCACCGAAACCGGATTTCATCATTAAAGAATAAAAAAAAAGGAAAATATAGAGCCAAAAATTCTTTAGTCCGGGCCTGATGCAAGGAAACGTCATGCTAAGCACCCGCTAAACGTGGTATTATGTATAAATACATTGCACTCATTTAGTATTATTCTTAATGGTATGCCGTAAGTTCATTTAACGTCATTCTGAATAAATAAAAATAGCAAAACTGAGGTATTTTTGATTTCTTCTTTTTATAAAATAAACATTCCTTTTTTGTTAAGAGCATTCTACGTAAGTCTACAAAGTATTATTTTTAATATATTGATAAGACGTTCGAGTTTCACCGGATATGCGACTTCAGAAGTTACAAAAAACGTAAATATTTTTCTTTCGCTTTGTCGAATCGAGAGTTAGTTGTTGATAAACGGTACCACATGAATCTGAGTTATTTATTTTGGATTTATTTAATCAAATAACGCAAAATGAATTGAATCGAATTACATAGAAATAAATGTAGATACAGAAAATTTGCAAACACGCCTTTTTACTATGATTTCGCGCGAAAATGAATCTATACATTCCCGCGCTTTTGCTGATGCATCAAGCTTCGATTTTCTTTATATGAAATCATGATGGTCCTGAAAAGGATCGTTTTTTCGAGACGGGAAGAATTTAAATAAAATGTTCGAAGTGGCTTGCACTCCAAGCGGCGATCCACACAAAACTAACAGCGGTAATGACTGAATGATAGTGGTATGTGGGGGTATACTCGGGACAGCATTTAGGTTGGGCACAGGTGCGGGTCTAGCCCACGGCATTTATAAAGTATATTTTTTTTCTCGTTAACGCTTACAGATAGACCCCCTGTGCATTAAAACTTTTTGATTGTATATGACTACAGTTGCTACATATTATTATATTTACCTCTATATCTGATACACCCTGTATATAATAATGTATATGTTGATTGCCACAAAAACTGCTGTTCTAGATATCAATCCTTTAATTGTTTTATTTTAACATAGTACATGTTTCGCGCCTAGGCCATCCTTAGGTGTGTTTTGTAATCTGTTGAAAAGGTGATGAAATTTGTCTGATTTTTACATTTATAAAATTAATATTGGAAAAATGTTTTTTATGTTTTTAAATCACCAAATTTCGACACTATTATTGCTTTGGAAGTTGAGAGAATACTACGGACAAACAAAAAACAAAAAAATAGTGTTATAATAATTTTGAGATCTCCTTAGGAAACTTGAAGATGCCGCCATAAGTCGAAACAGATTGTTTGAAAAGATTTTTGCTTATAAGCGGGGATGGAAAAGTTTTTGTGGACCTACTGAAAGATGTTTTAAGGGAATATAGTTTTCAACAATAAATAAAAAACGGTTTATTTGAGCAAGTTGTATTAATCACTGTTTATATCATTTTACTTAAAGCGATGTTTAAACATAAACATATGTCTTTTTCAAGCTTCGTAAAAATTTTTATAAGTGAACGTCAATAGTTATATAGGGATATAGGGTATAATAGGAATATAGTTATATTTTAAAAACATTAGAATAAGTGTCTTTGTTCTATATCTTAATTTTCATAGGCTAGGTAGATAACAAATTAATCTCTTTTGCTAGTAATAAATCTACAAAAATAAAATATGGATTAACTCAACCATAAACAGTATTCCTTAAAAGGGTATACATTGAAAAAGATAATTTCAGTACCTGGAACAAATTTAGAAAAACATAACAATAATCTATACATTCCTTTTTTACTTACAGAAGTAAACGCAGCCAAGTTTATTTCCAAAATACCCCCTGCATGCAAGCATTCGCGCAATTGTGCTCTCATTGTAATGAACAGCAACAGTTTTTGGCAACCTATACTGCTTCTATACCATTCGGACATGTATAAAGAGCTTGATACGTTTTCAAACTACAATAGTGAAGAAGTCAGAATAAAAATTAGCATTTTTTGCATATTACCTCGGCCGTTATAGCTTCTGCTGGAAAGGTATAAAAGGCGAATCAGAGACCAAGATTACTATACTACTCACTCGTTCCATTTCGAATTTTGAGCTCCTAAAAAGGTTTTTTAAAGAGTGATGTTATCAAAACGGAAGTATGCCCGATTTTTTAATTATTTTCTCTTTAGTATTTTGTATTTTTGGGAGATTTTATTATTTTTTTTTATTATTAATTATCGAATGTTATGGAATGTGAGTAGAAATATTCAATTCTAAAATGCATTACTGATTTTCATCATGAATTAGTGTTTGACAACAATGGTTTTTACAAATTTTGAGGAAAAATTTATAATATCATGCATATAAACTGCAATGTTTTCATGAGCTACTTGCCAGTGGATTATTAATCAAGACAAGAGGAATTTTCTCAATGGTTTCAAAATAATCTAAACTATGAGGATATTCTTAACATAGTTTTTTTATTTGCTCAGATAGGGCGTGGTTTTATCTTTTTGGATATACAGGGTGAGTTTTTTATCTTGAGACTACGAAATATCTCTAAAACACTGCATCAAACAAAAAAAAGATCTTCATAAGATTTGTTATAATGTAGGGGGCTCACTGAATGGTGCCGAACTCGATCCCCCCCCGAGTGGGAGGGGGGGCAACTTTGAAATCTTAAACGGGAACCCCATTTTGTATTACAGATTCGGATTCTACACCATCAAGCAGGTAGTTTTTGTTTGAAACTTTTTTTTCGATTCGTAACAGATTGCGATGTAATCGCAAAAAAAAAACATTATTGTGAACGTCTAGAAAAAATACACAAAAAAGGGAAGCAAGCAAACATAATTTTGTGTTTTTTTTAATTTTAACATAAACTAACATTTCAAAAAGCCATGTGTTCGAAAGTGTACCCCTTCACTTCGATACATTGATTTATTCGCAATTGGAATGCTATTCAACGATATAAAACCGTACTTTATTCAGTACTTGCCATGCTGTGAATACTTACACATTGTCCGATCCCCATTTAGATTATTAATTATTAATCCAATACAAATTAGTTAGTGTTGAATATTTGAACAGTAATGGAGGCTATAACATTACAAGAGAGAATTGAAATGATTTCGATCGAATTCGGCACCATTCAGTGAACCCCCTACATTATAACAAATCTTATTAAGATTTGATGCAGTGTTTTAGAGATATTCCGTTGTCTCAAGTTAAAAAACTTACTCAGTATAAATGCGCAGAATATCAGATTGTGGTCAATTACAACTTATCTGATTTTTCTCCATCTTTGATTGAAAATTGTAATCTACGAATTTCCAAAGCAATTATTCCGAATAAATAAATTTGTGTCTCTGATAATATTGGAAATATATTTAGTTCACTCACCTTAGTAATGTATACAATTCTGCGCAATTTGAATCCAGGGTGAGGAAATAATGGAACAACAGCTGCAAAAGAATAGATTTCTTTCATTTGCCGGAATGCCCTGAAACATTATCATAATATAAATGCTTAGAAACATTCGTAATTTGAATAATTTCTTAATACCGTACTTTCAGATACATTCCTGATTGGAAGGCCATGTTTTTTTTTTAACATTTTCGCGAGGCTAACACTTGATGGTTTCGACCACAATATGTGCAAAAAATCAGTAAAAGAAAATTTTTCTTGAAAAAAATTGCAATAATTTATCCTACTAGCGTGATTTCTAGGTAAGATCTGATGAACAACTGATACTTTGTATGGATACAAATGCAAGCGACGCTTCAAAATTATATGAACGCTACTAGACGATATATTCGTTTGAAGTGTATGTTAGATATCTGAAACATAAATATTTAGATAGGTTAAGCAAATAATGTATAGAGTGTTTTGTACGAAAAAACTCATTTTATTTGGTTGAACTTAGAATCTAGGATATTTTTAGCAATTTTTTGCAAGAAATGCTAATACTTCAAAAACTATTAAGAATAGGTATACTACACCCTAATGTCAATCGATGTAGAATTTTACGCTGCATTCAATGCTGTAGTAAAAAATACCATGTTCGATTTGAAAAAAAAAAAAGTTTTGTTAGCTTAAACGTATCCACATTGGAGGCGCGTTTTTGAACACCCTGTATGTGATTCAGTGATTACTGCTATAATGCCTTATAGCTACATCCTTGTATTTACATCGACTTTAGTAGATTGCTTTTATTTGAAAGAGTGTAAATGTCAAAAAGTCAGCGAAAATGAAATTATCTCAAAAACGGTCTAGTTTAGGGATAGAGAACCTTCATATAAAATGGTTACAAATGACTCGCCAAATTCATTGGACCGATAAAAAGTATACCATTCCATTTAAAATAAAAAAATTGATATCAACACCCTGTATAGCGAAAGTGCTATAAAGGTGAAAATATTTTCCTTAAATAGATCACAGTAGGCCATGTCTACACTGCAAGTTTCAAAATCAAATTTCCACTAGAAGTTTAAAAAAATCTGATGTCCCAGTTCGCTGGGACACCCTGTATAAAATCTTGATGAGGTATCTTAGATGTTTAGTATAAATTAAAAGGGTAGATTTAGCATAAGCAAAGATATAAGGCACTATTTAAAAAAAAAATCAAGTTACCTTGGTTTAAAATTAAGCAAATGTTCAGGACTATAGTGGACATTTTCCCAATCTTATCTTTAACAACAGCCAACTCTAATCAGAAACATATTTAAAAGCACGGTATATCTTTCATATTTATATATTACCTCAACAAATGATCATGACACCTTATGAGATTATAGAGCTCATTATTAGTTCTGGGGCTATCTATAGCAAATGTAAAGAATCTTTCCATCTTATATCGTAATCTTCGAACTTGTACAACAATCTCACCACACAATGCCAGATATAAGCAATCGAACGTCATTATAATAGCCGTTAGGATCATAAACATGTAAGTACTGCAACGCCAATACTATAGTGGATACCACTAACGATTCTGCCACATAAGTTTCCAAAATATACAGCGAATTTTGAAGCGCAGGTCTTAGCATGTAAACGTGGACCAAAATAGCTGATTGTGTTAAAAATGAACTGGTGGCAAATGTGATCCGTTTCTGAAATTTCGTATCGGAAGCCAAAAATTTTTCGGTAAAATCTTTCGGGTCCCAAGATATTTCTGCTAATTCATTAAGGAGGTTTCCTATCCTGGTTTTGTTATATATGAAGAATAGATACATGGCTTGTGTCTAAAAGTCGAGTAAAATCTGGCAGTAATAATTGAATCATCAAAACAATTTAATGCACTTCTCATAATTTGAATTTACAGGTATGATTTAACTTACGTGTAGCGATCCAGAAAATGATTCCATATATTCAGCGTATCGTTTGATTTTTCATCTTTGAACGGGCCCACGGCAATGAATAATATCACGATTGATATAGCGACAATATTAAAGAAACGATAAACGTTTAATAACTTCGAAGAATAGTGCATGTGTTCGCCGATGAGCTTTAGTATATTCAACGGTACTTTACTCATATAGTTTGCGGGTAGCATCTTTGACCAATCCTTTCTCTTTCAGAGACGATGGTCGACTGACCGTCAGAACTTAGTGAATAGTCACTGCGATGATAGATGCTAGACGAGATAAATTACGTAATAGTGGGGTGCAATAAGTGAAAGACGATGCAATGAAGTCTCATTAACAAGAAATCAATAATGGGTATTAAGAAAATTATGCAATATATTGATAATTGCGTAATAATGAAGGATTTTGTGTCGTGTGATGCATTTGGTAGTGATGTGGAAAACCATGAGAGCTAAAACATGGTACCGCTATTTTCGGTTAGGAGTTTAAAATGCAATTGCTTTCTGTTGCAATTTTTGTTACATATAGCTAATGCTATATCTATATAAAACCGTTTGTATATTTCAAATAAAATGATTTGGGTTAAGTAACATTAAGGTACAATATATGAACGGGTTTTTATATTAATAAAAACTACAAGATCAGATCTGAAATAATTTTATTGTAATTTAAAAAGATTTAATTTGCACTAAAAAGTTACTAATATAACTTTATTAACCCGTATATATCTATTTATAAACAGTCTTCCTCAAAAGTGTGTACAAAGAAAAGGATAACTTTAATACCTGAAACAAATTACAACAAAATAAAATTATACACATAGCGTGATAACTCACAATTAAGATTTTTACTTACAGAAGTAAATGCGCGTAGTTCACTTCCACAATACCACCTCCTAGTAGGCATTCACGCACTTGTCCTCTCATTGTGGTGAATAATAAGAGTTTCTGGCAATCTAGACTACTCTTATACCAGTCGGACATGTATAGAGAGGTTGACACTTTTTCAAACTGCAACAGTAACGAAGTCAGAATAGAAATCTGTACCACGGACTTTTTGTTGGATTTTACCTCAACTGTTAGGGCCTCTGTTGGAAAGGTGTAAAAAGCAAATTCAGAAACAACTGCTATTACATTGATTAAATGCTTTATCTCCAATTTGGAACTTCTAAAATTTAGCTAATTAACAAGGAGAACCCGCCAGATGTTAAGCTCAGATCTAGTCCTGGATTTGGGGATACCTTGGAGTATTTTTGTAACATATTAGCCATAGATGACTAGACGTCATAGAACATAGTTTTGCATTTCCTATACGTACCTAAATAGCGCAATGCGTTCGTAATAGCTTAGTGATAAATCGCTTGACGAGTAAATTTGACACTGTTAATCATGAAGTATTGTCTGCTATTTTTCATTAACCTATTAGATAACTTTTTGCGTGGTGGATCGCAATCTGTGAAGATTGATAGTGCTGTTTCCAGCAATGTTTAACTCTGTTCTGGTGTGCCTCAAGGTTCGACTCTTACTAGATTTGAACCCAGCTGCACAGATTACATGCCAAGCGCTTTAGCACTAAACTATTACGGACTTGTAAGCTATATAGTTGCGTATTTAGGTATCTATGCCAGATGTAAAACTATATTGTGCTCTAAAAAAATAATGGCTCATCATCTATGGCTAATATTTTTTAAAAGTTCTTCAAGGGGTCTCCACTATCAATTGACAGATTTGGGATTAAATCTGAGCTTAATATTTGGCGGGATCTCCTTATTAGTATAATTATAAGAAAAGAACAATAAAGTAGAAAAGTCGTAAGAGATGCTATGGTTTTTTTTTTTGTAATTATTTCACGTTAGTAAAAGCAGTATAAAGTATAGTATTATGAATAGATTATTTAAGATTTGTTAAACTGAAAAAAAAAATGTAAATTGTGTGAGCTACGTATTGTTTTGTTAAAGGTGACACTTGAATAGTTTGATGTTTATTACAAAAACTTTTTGCTAGAAGGTATACTTGCGTTGTACAAACAATGCATCGTTCTTTTTTACTCAAATTTGAAGAAAAACAGGTACAGACACTACAATTTGCGAGAATAACTGGATTTCATAACGGGGATATCCAAGATAAGATGTTGATTTATTTCGATCTCCATTATAACTTATTTGTAATTGAGAAAGATAGGAAACGGTATAGAACCAGTTAATAACAAACTCTCCTATGTTTACATGATGTAGTAATACATTATTGTCCAGCAGAGTAGATAACAAAATCCCCATTATAGGACAATAATAAATTAATGATAAAATTTTAAAATTAGTAAAAAAAAAAAACGAAATATCCACCATCAAATTAAAGTTAAGTAAATAAACAATTACACGCAAATTCATAAACAAGCCCATATCAGCGAAAAAAGTTAAAGCTAAAAAACATCACTTGACAAAAAAAAGAAAAATATAATCAAGAAACAAGGCCAACCAGAATGAGCGATTAGAGACGGTGTATGGATGTTGCGGCAAGTAGTCTTGATAGAAAGCAAGTATGAATGTCAATATCATAGTATTAAAGTTGTTACATAGTCTAAGTATTACAGCAGTTATTGATAGGATGGTTCAGTAGTGAATTAGGGTTTCAAATCATCGGCAAACAACTTAATACAGCTCTACTGCTAACTCGAGTAATTTTGTGAAAATTAAAAATAACAATGGTCCTAAAAGACTACCTTGTGGAATCCCTAAAGTGGTGTTAAATGCTTAAAATCAAAGTTGAGCTGCGTTATGAAGTAAAAGAAAGAGCATATAATATTTTGATTAGCAGCCTGTTATCGATTCAAATAAAAGCTTCTAGTAAGATTAGCAATAATATATCTAAAATAGATACATCTCAAAACACTGAAGAAGTTTATTGGACTTCAGATAAGTTTATAGTTGAAAAGTATTCCATGAGAGTTTATTCAAAATGATAGTTTAATATGACGATGGAAGATGAACAACAACATTTTGGAGAAATGTAAAAAAAGAAATACAGAATGAAATTTTTAATAAAATATTTTTTTAGTTATTGAAAAATAAATAAGTTAAAATACTAGTAAATACAGCTTGGCAGAGGAACGCCATCTTCGTTTAAGGCTGATATAAAAGTGAACATTAAAAAAATAGATACTTATATGGTCTAACAATGAAGCATTTACCAAATTTCTATAATAATGAAAAATGGGAGCTGTTATCATTTGATGAAATGAAAATATGAATATAAATAATTATACGCAAAAACAAAGTAAGAAATGATAAGGTAAGATTAGCATGTTTAAGATATTTAATACTTTACTACTTGTATAAATGCTTGTTTATGATCAAATTCGTACTTATAATGTGTAAAAGGACTTACCCCAGCAATGTATACAATTCCGCACAATTACTTTGCAAGGTAATATAATAATGAAATAGTAACATAAAGGAATAGATTTCTTGCAAGCGACGGAATGCCCTAATAAAATAAGGGTTATAACTTAAATTACATATTTGGTTTTGTGTAATACACCTTAACAAATGTTCATGCCATCTTATCAATCGGCAAAACTCCTTTCTGACTCTAGCACTACCGTCAACATTTTGAAATAGTTTCTCCATTCTATGTCGCAATCTTCGTAATTGAATCATGATTTCGGCACACAGCGTCAAGTATAAACAATCACAAGTCATCACGACAGCTGGTACTAGCATTACAACGTAATACTGTAGCGCTAAAACCATCGTAGCCAATATTATGGAATCCACTTCCCAAGTTTCTAGAATGAACGAGGATTCTTGGAATGCTGGTCTTAGCATGAGAACCAGAGTCGCAATTGTCGAATGTAGTGTGAATGAGATTGCCGCTAATCTGATTAGTTTTTGAAATTTTTCATCAGACGTCAAGAAGTTTCTGGTAAAATCTTTTGTTTCCCATAGTATTTTCGCTAACTCTGCCAGTAAACGTCTAATCCTCGATTTGTTATATATGAAAAACAGATACTTAATCCCTATCTAAAGATAGAACAATATTTTATACTACAGAAAAACTTGGATTAAAATATTGCGTTGTCGAAAAAGGAAATAAAATAAAATTTGCTTACTTGTATAGCTGCAGAAAATGATTCCATGTACTCAGCATATCGTTTCAGTTTTTTCTCCTTGAATGGTCCGCAAATAATAAAATATGTCATAGTTAATATCGCGACAATGTTGAATAAACGATAAAGGTTTAACAGCTTCGAAGAATAGTACATATGTTCTCCGATAAGTTTTAAAATACTCAGCGGTACTTGGGTCATGTAATTCGCTGGTAACATCTTTCTAATCTTGTCACGTTCACAGTCGATTTTTTACTGATCAGGTAATGAGAAACTTGGTTTTTATATACATATAGATTGGGGACTTCTTCTACCCTGAAATAACCGAGATAATTGCGAACAATTGAGTATATTTCGGTAATGTCTAATGGTTGTATATACGGTGAGTATATCCAAATAACGCCTTAATGATTTTTTTTTTGCGGTAGAATTTAGAAATTCTAGTAAAGAAGTTTGTATGCATAAATATAAGTAAATTTATTGAGTCGTGCATAATTTAAAAAGCTTTACCCCTTCAATTTCATGCGCTTTTAAAATTAGGACTAATTGGATTTAATATACAAATTAGAAGCTTAAATGTTTATTATTATTAACTTTATTTTCTATGTTAATGCGTTTATAGAAAGAAAAGTGTCGGACCGTTGCTTATTTGATGATAACAGTAATTTCAATATGTTTTTGTAATTAATTTTGTTAGTTATACTTCTCAGCTTACTACATTTGTTTGTACTATAAAATTAAGCTAGTAATGAAACCACAACATAAAAGTAGAGTGAATTTAACTATAAACGGTATTTCTTAAAGGAATATCTACAGAAAAAGATAATTTCAACACTGAAACAAATTACACAAAACTTTTGTCCATGCAGTTGTAATTTTTATAGTAATAAAACTACAAGATGTGATCTTAACTAAATTTTATTGTAGTTTAAAAAGATTTAATTTACACTACAAATTACTAATATAACTTTATTAACCCGTAATCTATTTATAAACAGTCTTTCTCAAAAGTGTGTACAAAGAAAAGGATAACTTTAATACCTGAAACAAATCACAACAAAATAAAAATTACGCATATATCGTGGTAACTCACAATCAAGACTTTTACTTACAGAAGTAAATGCGCGCAAGTTCACTTCTACAATACCACCTCCTAGTAAGCATTCACGCACTTGTCCTCTCATTGTGGTAAATAATAAGAGTTTCTGACAATCAAAGCTACTCTTATACCACTGGGACATGTATAGAGAGGTTGACACTTTTTCAAACTGCAACAACAAAGAAGCCAGGATAGAAATCAGTACTATAGATCTTTTCGTAGATTTTACCTCAACTGTTAGGGCCTCTGTTGGAAAGGTGTAAAAAGCAAATTCAGAAATGACTGTTATTACATTGATTAAATGCTTTATCTCCAATTTGGAACTTCTAAAATTTAGCTAACTAACAAGGAGAACCCGCCAGATGTTAAGCTCAGATCTAGTCCTGGATTTGGGGATACCTTGGAGCATTTTTGTAACATATTAGCCATAGGTGACGTTAGACGTTAAATTTTTAGAACAGAACATAGTTTTGCATTTCCTATACGTACCTAAATACGCAATGCGTTCGTAATAGCTTAGTGATGAATCGCTTGACGAGTAAATTTGACACTGTTAATCATGAAGTGTTGTCTGCTATTTTTCATTAACCTATTAGATAACTTTTTGCGTGGTGGATCGCAATCTGTGAAGATTGATAGTGCTGTTTCCAGCAATGTTTAGCTCTGTTCTGGCACAGTATATACCCTATCCAGTAGTTTCACTAAATGTCGGCGCCTTTGATGTTTTGTTTATCAATTTAAGGAAATTCGCGATGGCGTTTGGCGGCTATATTTGCAACTAATAATTGCAAAGTGGGTACGAAAATAACCTATATACTCAAACAGACTGACAATTGACAGAAAATCGCACAACATCAATGTCAAAATGACAGAATGGAACGGCTTTGTAGGGTAGATTTTTGCTTGTAAACAGATTCAAATAGTTTTAGTTACAATTTCACCCACCTATGCGACACCGCGAATTTTCTTGGACGCCATGTTTGAAACCCATGTTACCGGCGATGTGAAACTACTCGGATAGGGTATATACTGTGGTTCTGGTGTGCCTCAAGGTTCGACTCTTACTAGATTCGAACCCAGCTGCACAGATTACATGCCGAGCGCTTTAGCACTAAACTATTACGGACTTGTAAGCTATATAGTTGCGTATTTAGGTACCTATGCCAGATGTAAAACTATATTGTGCTCTAAAAAAATAATGGCTCATCATCTATGGCTAATATTTTTCAAAAGTTCTTCAAGGGGTCTCCACTATAATTGACAGAATTGGGATTAAATCTGAGCTTAACATTTGGCAGGATCTTCTTGCTAGTATGGTTAATATAAGAAAAGAACAATAAAGTAGTAAAGTCGTAAGAGATGCTATTGGTTACTGGTTTTTGTAATTATTTCACATTAGTAAAAGCAGTATAAAGAAAGTATTATGAATAGATTATTTAAGATTTGTTAAACTGAAAAAAAGAATGTAATTTGTGTGAACTATGTATTCTTTTGTTAAAGGTGACACTTGAATAGTTTGATGTTTATTACAAAAACTTTTTGCTAGAAGGTATACTTGCGTTGTACAAACAATGCATCGTTCTTTTTTACTAAAATTTGAAGAAAAACAGGTACAGACACTACATCTGCCGAGAATAACTGGATTTCATAACGGGCATATCCAAGATAAGATGTTGATTTATTTCGATCTCCATTATAATTTATTTGTAATTGAGAAAGACAGGAAATGGTATAGAACCAGTTAATAACAAGCTCCCCTGTGTTTATATGATGTAGTAATACTTTATTGTCCAGCAGAGTAGATAACAAAATCCCCATTACAGGACAATAATAAATTAATGATAAAATTTTAAAATTAGTAAAAAGGAAAGAAATATCCATAATCAAATTAAAGTTAAGTAAATAAAAAATTACAGACAAATTCGTAAACAAGCCCAGATTAGCGAAAAAAGTTAAAGCTAAAAAACATCACTTGACAAAAAAAAGAAAAATATAGTCAAGAAACAAGGCCAACCAGAGTGAGTGATTAGAAACGGTGTATGGATGTTGCGGCAAGTAGTCTTGATAGAAAACAACTATGAATGCCAATGTCATAGTATTAAAGTTGTTACGTAGTCTAAGTATTACAGCAGTCATTTATAGGATTGTTCAGTAGTGAATTAGGGTTTCAAATCATCGGCAAACAACTTAATACAGCTCTACTGCCTAACTCGATTATTTTGTAAAAATAAAAAATAACAATGGTCTTAAAAGACTACCTTGTGGAATCCCTAAAGTGGTGTTAAATGCTTAAAATCAAAGTTGAGCTGCGGCATGAAGTAAAATAAAGAACATATAATATTTTGATTAGCAGCCTGTTATCGATTCAAATAAAAGCTTCTAGTAAGATTAGCAATAATATATCTAAAATAGATACATCTCAAAACACTGAAGAAGTTTATTGGACTTCAGATAAGTTTATAGTTGAAAAGTATTCCATGAGAGTTTATTCAAAATGTTAGTTGAATGTGACGATGGAAGATGAACAACAACATTTTGGAGAAATGTAAAAAAAGAAATACAGAATGAAATTTTGAATAACATATTTTTTTTAGTTATTGAAAAATAAATAAGTTAAAATACTCGTAAATATAGCTTGGCAGAGGAACGCCATCTTCGTTTAAGGCTGATATAAAAGTTGAAATTAAAAAATAGATAATTATATGGTCTAACAATGAAGCATTTACCAAATTTCCATAATAATGAAAAATGGGAGCTGTTATCATTTGATGAAATGAAAATATGAATATAAATAATTATACACAAAAACAAAGTAAGAAACGATAAGGTAAGATTAGCATGTTTAAGTTATTTAATACTTTACTACTTGTATAAATGCTTGTTTATGATCAAATTCGTACTAATAATGTGTAAGATGACTTACCCCAGCAATGTATACAATTCCGCACAATTACTTTGCAAGGTAATATAGTAATGAAATAGTAACGTAAAGGAATAGATTTCTTGCAAGCGACGGAATGCACTAATAAAATAATAAAAATTATAATTCAAATTACATATTTGGTTTTGCATACATACCTTAACAAATGCTGATGCCAACTGATCAACTGGCAGAACTCGTTTCTGACTCTAGAACTATCTTCAATATTTTGAAATAACCTCTCCATTCTGTGCCTCAATCTTCGTATTTGAATCATAATTTCGGCACACAGTGCCAAATATAAAGCAATCGAAGGTGGTTATGATCGCTGGTACGAGCATCAGAGTGTAATATTGTAGTGCTAAAACTATCGTAGCCAATATTATGGAATCTACTTCCCACGTTTCTAGAATGAACAGGGATTTTTGGAATGCCGGTCTCAGCAAGAAGATCAGAGTCACAACTGTCGAAAGCAGCGTGAATGACAATATCGCTAATGTTATTAATTTTTGAAATGTTTGATCTGACTTCAAGAAGTCTTTGGTAAAATCTTTCGAATTCCATGGTATTCTCGCTAGTTCTGTCAGTAAGTTTCTAATCCTCGATTTGTTGTATATGAAAAAGAGATATTTGATTCCTGTCTGAAAATTGAACAATGTTTTATACTACAGGAAAATTTTGATTAAACTATTGCGTTGTCAAAACGAAAAATATGCTAAAACTGATTCTCTATTTTTAATTCTTAATAAAATTTGCTTACGTGTATGGCTGCCGAAAATGATTCTATGTATTCAGCGTATCGTTTCAGTTTTTCCTCCTTGAATGGCCCGCAAATAATAAAAAATGTCATAGTTAATATCGCGATAATGTTGAATAAACGATAAAGTTTTAACAGCTTCGAAGAATAGTACATATGTTCTCCGATAAGTTTTAGAATACTCAGCGGTACTTGGCTCATATAATTCGCTGGTAACATTATTTCTATCTTGTCCCTTCCACAGTCGATCTTTTACTGATCAGGTAATGAGAAACTTGGTTTTTATATACATATAGGTTGGGGGCTTCTTCTACCCTGAAATAACCGAGATAATTGCGAACAATTGAGTATATTTCGGTAATGTCTAATGGTTGTATATACGGTGAGTATATCCAAATGACGCCTTAATGATTTTTTTTTTTATGCGGTAGAATTTAGAAATTCTAGTAAAGGAGGTTGTATGCATAAATAAATTTATTGAGCGGTGCACAATTTAAAAAGCTTTACGGCCGTTTGCACCGTCTGTGATTAACATTTTAATTAACTAATCAAAGATTAAATTTAATTACGAATTAAATATTATTAGGATTGCACCGAACATATTTAATTAATGATTAGTTAATTAAAAAGTTGCGACAGAAATATGGTTGGTAGTGCGTTAAATTTAGTTTTTAGTCAAAAATCGTATTTATATTGGGGAACACTGTTCCATCATAATGAAAATTGCCGCTATTGCGAATGCGCGATTTTAAGCGGCCATTTCAAATTTATTGGAATTTAAACTGAAGAAAATTGCTACAGAACTAGATATTGAAATAAAAAAAAAGTTTATAGTAGTTTTAAAATGTAATTAATATTGTGAATGCAAGTTTTTTTTTCATTATGCAATTCTTTTTACTTGTTTTCTGCAAATGCTCCAATTTTTGATACTTTATTTGAGCGCTCTGCTATTTACTTGTTTAGAATTATTTTATTATTACCAGAATTTTCCTTTATATAATTTGTTTTCCTTTTATTTAATAAATAATTGGTCAATTACACAATATTTCTTTTTAAAAAAATCAAAGTGATAATGCATTTAGATAAATAAAATATATTTCGTTTATACAAAAGCCAAAGAAAACAAATACAAAAAAAAAATGTTTCAAAAAGTTAATTTCTATATAGCAATGAATTACAAATTGTTGAAATAATCATTATTAGTTAATGCCTGTGTCGCAGCAGGTTACATCATCAATAGCGTCATAATTAATCTCATGAAGTTGTCCATTTAAATTTTTTTGATTTATTTTTTTTCCATTGATTTTCCTCTTCACCCACATTTTATGGCTATATTGTGCAAATACCGAGTACCAACTAATTACTGCCGTAAAGGTATCCAGCTTTAAGCGACAACCATATGCCAGTATCGGAAAACATTCTTCTTAAAACATGCTTCTTCAATGACATTCCATGTAGTAATATGGTTCATTATAATGATTTTTCACAACTGTTTCAGAATTTAGTGTGAGTCAATAAATTGTTTTTGAGCATATTCACTGTCGCTTATGGAAAAGAATGGATCGTTAAAGTGTGTATTCCCTGGCCATCGTACTTACCGATATCCATTGCTTTAAATTAGCATGCGTTAATATTGTGAATTTATAGAAAGATATCCTTTCCTATTACGAAATACCTCCGGGTGAGTCGCACCTGAAAACTACGAGTAATCCTCAATACATTTATTGTGTTTTTACTTCGAGAATTAATTTTTTGAATTTACCTTGGACTTTCTAAACCCCCTGCCAATATACACTTCTTGCACGCCGCCTATTCCTCTGTCCCTAATCTTCAAAGTGAACATTTTAATTAGCTAGCTATATTCAATCTACAGTCACAGATATTTTATTATAACCAAAAACCGCATAACATAACCTATAATCGCCTATAAACACGATTGTAAACAAAGAACCTACGCTTGCACCAACTTTACTTATGAATTAATTCGTACCTTGGGTACTGATTAAAGATAATCACGAATTAAGGATTTAATTATTAGTTAAGCAATCGGTGCAAGGGAATTTAAACTTTAATTATGATTAAGTTTTAATTATAACTTAATCACAAGCGGCCCTTAAATTTCATGCACTTTTAAAATTAGGGCTAATCAGATTTAATGTAGAAATTAGAAGCTTAAATGATTATTATTATTGGCTTTATTTTCTATGTTAACGCGTTTATAGAAGGAAAAGTGTTGGAGCCTAGCTTATTTGCTGATAACAGTAATTTGAATATATTTTTGTAATTCTATTTGTATTTTTTACTTTTGCTTCTACATTTGTGATAATAATATAATAAATTAAGCTAGTAATGAAACACAACACAAAAGTAGAGTGAATTTAACTAAAAACAGTATTTCTTAAAGGAATATATACAGAAAAAGATAATTTCAACACTGAAACATATTACACAAAACTTTTGTCCATGCATATAGTAATAAAACTACAAGATGTGACCTTAACTAAATTTTATTGCAGTTTAAAAAGACTTAATTTGTACTACAAATTACTAATATAAATGTAAATTAACCCGTAATCTATTTATAAACAGTCTTTCTCAAAAGTGTGTACAAAGAAAAGGATAACTTTAATACCTGAAACAAATTACAACAAAATAAAATTATACACATAACGTGATAACTCACAATCAAGATTTTTACTTACAGAAGTAAATGCGCGCAAGTTCACTTCCACAATACCACCTCCTAGTAGACATTCACGCATTTGTCCTCTCATTGTGGTGAATAATAAGAGTTTCTGGCAATCGAGGCTACTCTTATACCAGTGGGACATGTATAGAGAGGTTGACACTTTTTCAAACTGCAACAACAAAGAAGCCAGAATAGAAATCAGTACTATAGACTTTTTTGTAGATTTTACCTCGACTGTTAGGGCCTCTGTTGGAAAGGTGTAAAAAGCAAATTCAGAAACAACTGCTATTACATTGATCAAATGCTTTATTTCTAATTTGGAACTTCTAAAATTTAACTTATTTAAGCACAATTATAATAGGACAACAATCAAGCAGTAAATTAGTAAAAGATGCTATTGGACATAGATAGATACTTTATTCGCCAAAAAAACAAATTGGTTTCAAATTCATTTAGATCGTAAAAGCATGCCTCAATTAACATAAATTTTAACTTTCGTTCAAATTCATTTATTAAGGTCAAGTTTCTGATATCAGGTTTTAACTTGCTGTATAGATATGAACTTGCAAACATTGGCGATTTTGTATAGAAAGAGTGGCTATATCTGTTTAAAACAATATTATTCCTATGTCGGGTGCAGTGCCCATGGACGCTAGCAAAACATATAGATGGAAGTTGCGATTAAAATGCCATGTGTTCTAGTCAGGTTGTACTGTAAGAACTATTAAAAGGTAAATAAAACAGCAGTCGTAAGATTCGTTTTTGGATCACAAACACACAACTTATTGTACCCGCCTGGACTCAAACAATAATTCCATAAGTCAAGCAGATACACAATTGCGTAATAAAATCAATTAATACTTAATATCCAAGACAGATTTGAGTGAACTAATGACATAATAGTTTTTTTCAAGCCTACTACTTATGCTCTCTATTTGATTATCCCACGCTAAATTACTATCCAAAATAATAACCTAAAAATTTGCAAGTTGACGAGGACACTATTTTTTCGCCATTAAATAAAAAATTAAATTAAAAATGAACAAAGACCGTTTTTCCATGATTTACCATTAATTTATTAGCAGAAAACCATCTCTCAAATTCACTCAAACTGCATCAACTTTTTTCAAAATATCAAACTTGTTGTCACTACTTACGACAATCCATACAAAAAAATGTTCCCTTCAGAAATATAATGTGGGAGATCATTATTAAATAACAAAAAAAATCAAAAGGTCCCATTACGCTACCTTGTGGTACACCTACATGAATCAGGATATGGTAATATAATAGGAGTATGCAATAGTGGTTTTTGTAATTATAAATATAACATTAATATTTACTGTTTGTTAAGCTAAATAATTTTATTAAAAATTTTAAAAATATTTGAGAGTATGTTTATATTACTCAAGAAAATACCATTCATGTTAACACAATAAATTTCTTCTACTAAAATTGAATTAAATAAGAATTTGTCGACTGCAACATGTAGTCCTGTTTCTGGTTGATGTGCAGTATTCTTGATATATAATTGACTATTAAACCATAAATAATTACGTACTTGCTGAAATGGTATCAATGATGATTTTTAGCATTTTTAAAATAATGAATTTATAAACATTTTTATTCGCCATTTGTCTAATTTACTTGTATAAATGTTGGCTTTATAAAGTCAATTAAAAATCGGGAAAACAATGGAATTTTTGGCTATTTTTTTTTACTAAAACATTCAAGTCATCGACCTTTCGACATTAACAGTCTTTTTTCATATGTTACAATCAACGATATTGAAGAAACTGTAGCATTTTCGATAAGATCAAATAAGTTTTCCAATGCTTAAATGGTTTATTAACACATAGCGACTAAGTTATAAACATATAGAATAGTTAATAGCCTGCAAACTAACTAGACCATACAGCACTCACCTCTGACTCAATATACCACAGAAACATAAAAGCATTGGTAATTATTTAAACATGAATGTATAAAAAGAAACTTATATGACAATTTCCAAAAATAATATTTTAATTTTACATATTTTAATGTGATGTTGACAGTCAATTAATAAATTAAAATTTTATAAACGACGAGAAAAATAGAATAAATAGTAACAAAATTAGAAAATATGTTCTTTCCAATCCTTTTAGTAGTAAAATATTATTGTCGACCGGTTTCGGCTAATGCCATTCTCCATTCTTTATGTCCGGAGGATAGCATTAGCCGAAACCGGTCGACAATAATATTTTACTAATAAAAGGATTGGAAAGAACATATTTTCTGTTTTGTTACTTTTATTCCATTAACCACTATCCAAAAACTTCCAAATAAATTACAGTGTGTTTTAAAAAAGGTTGTCGGATATTTTACCCAGTTATAGTACTGGTGGAAATAAACAAAAAAGTCTTAGTCAACATGGGTCCGCAATTTCAACTGTTTTTGACATATAGTTGATTGAGCATATTTTAAAATAAAAAAAAAAAAACATTTTTTCAGTTTTTGAGAATAGTTCCCTTTGTCAAACAACTGATTGTGACTTAAAATTAGTTCTGTCAGACATCTGTCATCAGATTATTTATCATTTGCGTCAATTTTTTTTATTCTCAAATTATGCATAAGTACACAAATGCAGAAATGGCCGATATGCATTTTATGTACGGTCGTGCGAATGGCAATGCAACTGAAGCACGGCGTATGTATGCCGAAGAATTTCCAAATCGGTTGTTACCGAGTGATAAGATTTTCTCAAAACTTCATATCCGACTGTCCGAAACTGGTTCATTTAAAATTAATGGTGGTTCTGGTAGACCTAGATCAGGTTCTTCTCCCGCAATAGAATTAGGATATTTTGAGACGGGTAGAAGACCAACCCAAATATTAGCAACGCCGAAGACTTGCCGCAGAACTTGAACGGTCAGTCATCCTCTCATTTGGAGAATTCTGGCGGGAACAGCAGCTCTATCCCTACCACATTCAAACGCGTGCAAGTTCTTGCTCCTCTCGATTATGATGCACGTAGGGTTTTTTGTCATTGGGTTTACGAAAGCTGACAGAAACTCCTAATTTTGCGACTCAGATTTTATTTAGTGGCGCGAGGTGGGGTTACAAGCGACGGAATATTCAATTTTCATAACAATCACATCTGGGCAGATGAAAATTCCATGCTGTTGTTGAATCTGCATCACCAAAACCGTTTTTCCCTAAATGTTTGGCTTGCTATTTTTCGAGACAGTTTTAATTGGTCCAGTATTTCTCCCTAATCGCTTTAACCGGGACAAGTATACTTGGATTCTTTAAAGAAATGAATTACCCGTTTCGGTTGGAAGACGTGCCCACTTTTTAACAGATTAAATATGTGGGTTATGCACGATGGAGCTCGCCTGCGCATTTTTTCTATCGTAGTTAGAAATTTCTTAAATCAAGATTACAACGAGAGATGGATAGGACGGGTGGACCAACTGCATGGCCTTCTAGTCCCCTGACCTGACACCTCTAAGCTTCTATGTTTGGGGGCATCTAAAACAATTAGTGTACGGCACGATCTGTAAACAATTTGGAAAGAACTCAGGCAACGAATCGTAAATTGTTGCGAGGAAATTCGGAGGACTCCAGGAATTTTCGAAAGATTGCGTCGATCTTTCATAAGAAGGTGTGAAGCGTGCTTAGAAATGAACGGTGGACATGTAGAACAATTTCTATAGTTTGTTTTACTTTAAATAAACATTTGTGTAATTTACATTGCGATCAGAATTTCTTTGAAAATTTTTATCCTACTAAAACAATATGCAATCGACTATATGTCAAAAACAGTTGAATTGCGAACCCATGTTGACTAAGACTTTTTTGTTTATCTCCACTAGTACTACAATTGGGTAAAATATCCGACAACCTTTTTTTAACACACTGTATAGACAAGAGAAATGATTATACATATGAAGACAAACAATAAAACTATTAAAGAGAGTACTCTAATCTAATCGTAAGGATAATCAGCAAAACAAGACAATCAGTTTTTTGCCCAATTTTATATTTTTGTTAAGTTAAACTGTAAGCAAGTGACATTACATGATCTTATATAAATATGAATATGATTTTTTTTTGTTTTATAAAACGTGTACTTATAATGCGTAAGAGGACTTACCCAAGCAATGTATACAATTCCGCACAATTACTTTGCAAGGTAATATAGTAATGAATTAGTAACGTAAAGGAATCGATTTCTTGCAAGCGCGGAATGCCCTAATAAATAATAAAAATACATAATTTAATTCCAATTTTTTGGTTTTGCATACATACCTTAACAAATTCTGATGCCAACTGATCAACTGGCAGAACTCGCTTCTGACTTTAGAACTAACGTCAACATTTTGAAATATCCTCTCCATTCTGTGCCTCAATCTTCGTAATTGAATCATGATTTCGGCACACAGCGCTAAGTATAAACAATCAAAGGTCATCACGATCGCTGGTACAAGCATTAGAATATAATACTGTAATGCTAAAACTATCGTAGCCAATATTATGGAATCCACTTCCCAGGTTTCTAAAATGAATGGGGATTTTTGAAAGGCTGGTCTCAGCATGAAGACAAGAGTCACAATTGTCGAATGGATCGTGAATGACAAAGCTGCTAATGTGATTAGTTTTTGGAATTTTTGATCTGACATCAGGAAGTCTTTCGTGAAATCTTTTGGATGCCATGGTATTTTCGCTAACTCTTCCAGTAAATTCCTAATCCTCGATTTGTTATGTATAAAAAACAGATACTTGATTCCTGTCTAAAAATAGAAACAATGTTTTATACTACAGAAAAATAAAAAACGTTGATTAAAATATTGCGTTGTCGAAAAATAAAATATATATGCTAAAACTGATCCTCAATTCTTAGTTTTAAATAAAATTTACTTACGTGTATAGCTATTGAAAATGATTCCATGTATTCAGCGTATCGTTTCAGTTTTTCCTCCTTAAATGGCCCACAAATAATAAAAAATGTCATAGTTAATATCGCGACAATGTTGAATAAACGATAAAGGTTTAGCAGCTTCGAAGAATAATACATATGTTCCCCGATAAGTTTTAGAATACTCAGCGGTACTTGGCTCATATAATTCGCAGGCAACATCATTTCCATCTTGTCACTTCCACAGTCGATCTTTTACTGATCAAGTTACGAGAAACTTGGTTTATACATATATATAGTTTGAGGGCTTCTTCTGCCCTGAAATAACCGGGTTAATTGCGAACAATTGAGTACATTTCGGTAATAGTACTTGTCTAATGGTTGTATATACGATGAGTATATACAAAGAAGGCATTAATGATTTCTTATGCGGTAAAACTTGGAAATTCGAGTAAAAAGAGTTTGTATACATAAATAAAAGTAAATTTATTGAACGGTGCATAATTTAAAAAAAGCTTCATTCTTCCACTCTTCATGTCGTTTTTAAAATTATAGTTAACCGAACTTAATCTAGAAATTAGAAGTTTATTTTCTATGCTAACGCGTTTATAGAAAGAAAAGTGTTGGTCTCTTGCTTATAACACAGTAATTTCAATATATGTAGGTACTCAACATTTTTGTAATTAATGTAAATAATTATTTATACTTCTAATTTCTAATCTTATCACATTTGTATAATAAATATATAAAATTAAGCCAGTACTGACACTACACTACAACATCAAGATTCATTGAATTTAACTATAAATTCCTTAAAAGAATATATCCAGAAAAAAAACATAATTTATAGTAATACAACTACAAGATTTGATCTCGACTAATTTTATTGTAATTTAAAAAGATTTAATTAATTTAACCATATATAATATTAACCCGTAATCTATTCATAAACAGTTTTTCTCAAAAGTGTGTACAAAGAAAAGGATAACTTTAATACCTGAAACAAATTACAACAAAGAGAATTATACACATAGCGTGATAACTCACACTCAAGATTTTTTACTTACAGAAGTAAATGCACGCAAGTTTACTTCCACAATACCACCTCCTAGTAGGCATTCACGCACTTGTCCTCTCATTGTGGTAAATAATAAGAGTTTCTGGCAATCTAGACTACTCTTATACCAGTGGGACATGTATAGAGAGGTTGACACTTTTTCAAACTGCAACAACAAAGAAGCCAGGATAGAAATCAGTACTATAGACCTTTTCGTAGATTTTACCTCAACTGTTAGGGCCTCTGTTGGAAAGGTGTAAAAAGCAAATTGACAAACAACTTCTATTACATTGATTAAATGCTTTATCTCCAATTTGGAACTTCTAAAAGTTAGTTAACTGACAAGAAGAATCCGTCAAATATTAAGCTCAGATTTGGTGTCGGTTTTGGGAATCCCTTGTACAACACTTTTGTAAAATATTAGCCATACATGGTTAGATTTTAATTTTTTTAGGGCCCAATATAATTTTATATGTCATATAATTACCTAAATACGCAACGCCTGGTGTGTAATCCGTGTGGAATCCTGGATTCGAATCTAGAAGCCAAATGTTTTTTTTTATGCTTTATTTTTTTCAAATTATATATTACAGTAATAATGAAGATACAAAACAAGGCGAAATTTATAAAGACTGTTGGTAATATTGTTTAATTAAGTATATGTGAAAGTACATATCAGTAATTAGTAACATTTAATTTTTTTTTGATTGATTGCATTGTTTAATAATCGACCCTTAATTCATTTCTTTAAAATAACGATAAGAGATTATGCAAATATTTCTTATCTAAGTAACGATGGGTAATTCATAACATTTAAATGCATTTTCGTTAATAGCATTCACAATAGTAGGATTATAATTAATTTATTTAACTTATTAATGTTCAACATTATACAGAGTGTATCAAATAAAAAAGGAAATGTTGCTTGGGTGTTAACTACACGACATATAAAGCACAAACCCACCGAAACCGGATTTCATCATTAAAGAATAAAAAAAAGTAAAATTTAGAGCCAAAAATTCTTTAGTCCGGGCCTGATGCAAGGGAACGTCATGCTAATCACCCGCTAAACGTGGTATTATGTATAAATACATTGCACTCATTTAGTATTATTCTTAATGGTATGCCGTAAGTTCATTTAACGTCATTCTGAATAAATAAAAATAGCAAAACTGAGGCATTTTTAATTTCTTCTTTTTATAAAATAAACATTCCCTTTTTGTTAAGAGCATTCTATGTAAGTCTACAAAGTATTATTTTTAATATCCTGATAACGTTCGAGTAGTAGTCGACTTCAGTAGTTACAAAAACGTAAATATTTTTTTTTTGCTTTGTCGAATCGAGAGTTAGTTGTTAATAAACGGTACAACATGAATCTGGGTTATTTCTTTTGAATTTATTTAATCATATAACGCAAAATGAATTGAATCGAATTACACAGAAATAAATGTAGGTACAGAAAATTTGCAAACACGGCTTTTTACTATGATATCGCGCGAAAGTGAATCTATACATTCCCGCACTTTTTGCCGATGCATCAAGCTTCGATTTTCTTTATATGAAATCATGATGGTCCTGAAAAGGATCGTTTTTTCGAGACGGGAAGAATTTAAATAAAATGTTCGAAATGGCTTGCACTCCAAGCGGCGATCCACACAAAACTAACAGCGGTAATGGCTGAATGATAGTGGTATGTGGGGGTATATTCGGGACAGCATTTAGGTTGGGCACAGGTGCGGCTCTAGCCCACGGCATTTATAAAATAATTTCTTTTCTCGTTAATGCTTACAGATAGACCCCCTGTGCATTAAGACTTTTTGATTGTATATGATTACAGTTGTTACATATAATTATATTTACCTCTATATCTGATACACCCTGTATAAGTGTGGATGATATTTATCATTCTCACACGATATGAAAGCTGAAAATTCACCAGAATAAGCACTACTCGACAGATATTTGCTCTCCAAAAAAAAAATCACAGATACCTAACTCCATTGTGAAGTACACCCACTTTTAAAGGAAACATTTGTATAATCTCTTATTTTAACGCAATGAATTAACTGTAATCCGATTATTATTCAATGCAATCAAACAAAGTAAATGTAAATGTTACTAATTACTGATATTTACTTTCATATATACCTTCAGAATTCAACAATATTACCGTAAGTCTGTGTAAATTAAACCTTTTGTACCTTCATTATCATTGTAATACTTAATTTGAAAAGAATAAAGCGTAAAAAAGACTTTTCGCTACCAGATTCATACCTAGGTGCACAGATTACACGCCAAGCGCTTTACCGCTAAGCTATTACGGACTTGTAAGCTAATTGCGTATTTAGGTACCTATGCCCCTATCCACTATCAATTGACAGAATTGGGATCAAATCTGAGCTGAACATTTGGCAGGATCTTCTTGTTAGTATGGTTAATATAAGAAAAGAACAATGAAGTAGTAAAGTCGTAAGAGATGCTATTGGTTACTGGTTTTTTGTAATTATTTCACGTTAGTAAAAGCAGTATAAAGTATAGTATTGTGAATAGATTATTTAAGATTTGTTAAACTGAAAAAAAATATGTAAATTGTGTGAGTTATGTATTCTTTTGTTAAAGGTGACACTTAAATAGTTTGATGTTTATTACAAAAACTTTTTGCTGGAAGGTATTCTTGCGTTGTACAAACAATACATCGTTTCTTTTTACTAAAATTTGAAGAAAAACAGGTACAGACACTACACCCAGCCGAGAATAACTGGATTTCATAACGGAGATATCCAAGATAAGAGGTTGATTTATTTCGATCTCCATTATAATTTATTTGTAATTGAGAAAGAAAGGAAACGGTATATATAGAATCAGTTAAGAACAAACCTCTCTATGTTTATATGATGTAGTGATACTTTATTGTCCAGCAGAGTAGATAAGAAAATCATCATTACAGAGCAATAATAAATTAATGATAAAATTTTAAAATTAGTAAAAAAAAAGAAATATCCATAATCAAATTAAAGTTAAGTAAATAAAAAATTACAGACAAATTCGTAAACAACCCCAGATTACCGAAAAAATTTAAGGCTAAAAAACATCACTTGTAAAAAGGAAAAATATAGTCAAGAAACAAGGCCAACCAGAGCGAGCGATTAGAGAGGGTGTATGGATGTTGCGGTAAGTAGTCTTGATAGAAAGCAAGTATGAATGTCAATATCATAGTATTAAAGTTGTTACATAGTCTAAGCATTACAGCAGTTATTGATAGG
Organism: Protaetia brevitarsis; assembly: GCA_004143645.1. Classification (NCBI taxonomy): domain Eukaryota; kingdom Metazoa; phylum Arthropoda; class Insecta; order Coleoptera; family Scarabaeidae; genus Protaetia; species Protaetia brevitarsis. Next base: position 94,560 of record RXPK01001872.1, on the reverse strand, counting down.
ATGGTTCAGTAGTGAATTAGGGTTTCAAATCATCGGCAAACAACTTAATATAGCTCTACTGCTAACTCGAGTAATTTTGTGAAAATTAAAAATAACAATGGTCCTAAAAGACTACCTTGTGGAATTCCTAAAGTGGTGTTAAATGCTTAAAATCAAAGTTGAGCTGCGTCATGAAGTAAAACAAAGAACATATAATATTTTGATTAGCAGCCTGTTATCGATTCAAATAAAAGCTTCTAGTAAGATTAGCAATGATATATCTAAAATAGATACATCTCAAAACACTGAAGAAGTTTATTGGACTTCAGATAAGTTTATAGTTGAAAAGTATTCCATGAGAGTTTATTCAAAATGATAGTTGAATGTGACGATGGAAGATGAACAACAACATTTTGGAGAAATGTAAAAAAAGAAATACAGAATGAAATTTTGAATAAAATATTTTTTTAGTTATTGAAAAATAAATAAGTTAAAATACTCGTAAATACAGCTTGGCAATAAGGAACGCCATCTTCGTTTAAGGCTGATATAAAAGTGAACATTAAAAAAATAGATACTTATATGGTCTAACAATGAAGCATTTACCAAATTTCTATAATAATGAAAAATGCGAGCTGTTATCATTTGATGAAATGAAAATATGAATATAAATAATTATACGCAAAAACAAAGTAAGAAATGATAAGGTAAGATTAGCATGTTTAAGATATTTAATACTTTACTACTTGTATAAATGTTTATTTATTATCAAATTCGTACTTATAATGTGTAAGAGGACTTACCCCAGCAATGTATACAATTCCGCACAATTACTTTGCAAGGTAATATAATAATGAAATAGTAACGTAAAGGAATAGATTTCTTGCAAGCGACGGAATGCACTGATAAAATAATAAAAATTATAATTTAAATTGCCTATTTGGTTTTGCGTACATACCTTAACAAATGCTGATGCCAACTTATCAACAGGCAGAACTCGTCTCTAACTATAGAACTATCTTCAATATTTTCAAATAATCTCTCCATTCTGTGCCTCAATCTTCGTATTTGAATCATAATTTCGGCACACAGTGCCAAATATAAGCAATCGAAGGTGGTAATGATCGCTGGTACGAGCATCATAGTGTAATATTGTAGTGCTAAAACTATCGTAGCCAATATTATGGAATCTACTTCCCACGTTTCTAGAATGAATGGGGATTCTTGGAACGCTGGTCTTAGCATGAAGATCAGAATCACAATTGTCGTATTGAGCGTGAATGACAATGTCGCTAATGTTATTAGTTTTTGAAATGTTTGATCTGACTTCAAGAAGTCTTTGGTAAAATCTTTCGAATTCCATGATATTCTCGCTAGTTCTGTCAGTAAGTTTCTAATCCTCGATTTGTTATATATGAAAAACAGATACTTGATGCCCACCTGAGAATAGAACAATATTTTATATTACAGAAAAGTTTTGATTAAACTATTGCGTTGTCGAAACGGAAGATATGCTAAAACTGATCCTCTATTTTTAATTCTTAATAAAATTTGCTTACGTGTATAGCTACTATAGATGATTCCATGTATTCGGCATATCGTTTCAGTTTTTCCTCCTTGAATGGCCCGCAAATAATAAAAAATGTCATAGTTAACATCGCGACAATGTTGAATAAACGATAAAGGTTTAACAGCTTCGAAGAATAGTACATATGTTCTCCGATAAATTTTAGAATACTCAGTGGTATTTGGCTCATATAATTCGCACGCAACATTTTTTCCAATCTTGTCACTTTCACAGTCAACCTTCTACTGATCAAGTTACGAAAAACTTACATTTTATGTATGGTTTGGGGACTTCTTCCGCTCTGAAATAGTCGGGTTAATTGCGAATAATTGACTACGTTTCGATAGTGGTCCTTGTCTAATGCTTATATATACGATGAGTATATACAAATAAGGCTTTATAATTGATTTCTTATGCGATAAAAGTTGGAAATTCGAGTAAAAAAGTGTGTGTACATGTGTCCCATTTTCGACAGTTTTATAGGGTATCTTCGTAATCGTTAATGCAAAGAGTAATATAGGTGTTATGTGTTAGTTTTGGGTCAAACTTAAAACGGTAAAATCAAAATTTGAAAATTTTTGCTTGCTTAAGAGAAAAATATTTTATACAAAGGTTTTTTTATAATGATTGTTGAATAATCTGCCGTTTTCAGAATAAATGTACGGGGTCAAGTAAAAAAGTTATCAGACCTGACCTACACTCTAAAAAATGATGGTAAATTTACCTCACTGGTATGTGAAAAAACATATGAAATATAAGGTAAAATTACACCAAAAAGAGGGTAAACATCAGATTACCACAAATAAGGTGTAATTTTGCCTGGTAAACCGACTTGACTGATGGAAAAATACTTCAATAAATGAAGTAATTTTCCCCCACTTAGAGAAATTTGCTTAGGAGCAAGGAAAAATAACATATTTCGTGGAATATTAACCCTTATGTTGGTAAAAATACAATATGGACAATACAAGGGACATGAAATTCTGATTATATATATTATATATATGCGTCTGTTATTTGATTGGAACACAAAATGTTTTTTTTTTAACATTGCATTACATTGCCTCACTTCAACATCAAAATTAAACCCGTCACGAGAATGCATTACATATAGCCGTCGACTATACAACGCGCAAATGTTTGAGGTACGCAGTTTGAATACAAGTGCGGCATCTACACTGATGGCTTCAACGCATAAATGTAAATGGTGTGTTTTTCATTTTGTCTTGCAAATAAAGATTGAGGTAAGTTCATTTTACATTCATTATGTATTGAGATGATTACCATGTACTTAGCTACGACAGCACACATAAATAATAGACATACACCTGCGTATGGATATCTAATATGATATACTGGGAACTTAACCTCAACAGCCTTTGGCGGTATTGTTGCTACAAGATATGATACATTTATTTAAAGCTTTCAACGTGCAAGTGACACGCAGGAAACTACCGTATCAAACTTTTCAATTTAAACAACAGAAAGTCTTCGTTTTGAAGGAGTCAATTCTTTTTTTTTCTCTCTTCATTAAACATTTGGAATATAAAACGACTAGTGTCTTGCCGTTATTGGAGGCTATGTTTTCGTTGTTAAGTGATGGTACAAGTAAAGTAAGGAAGAGGTTTTATTTTGATTTTACTCTAGGGTTTAATGACAAAAGTAAAGTAGGTATTAAGCACTTATACTTGCAAATGTGCAAGACCGCAGGACGGCAAATTTGAGTTCAATAGTTAATCACAACATTATTTATGTATATACTAGTATTGCGGGAATCGCCAGATATCAAAAACCGGTTAATCGATTTTTAGTAAAAATCGGTTTTTAAAATTCAGTTTTTAAAATCGATTTTCAAAACCAGTTTCAAACTGAAAACAATACATATTACTTTTTAAAAGTGCTATGTATTTTAAATTCGAAAACCTATTTAAGGCGCAATAATCTGCTTTAAAAACCGGTTTTGTTTTTTTGAAAACCGGTTTTACCGGTTACAATTTTAAAGACGATTAATCACTGCATCCAAACCCGGTTTCACATAAAGAGGCTTCGATTCGCAGCATATTATCTACATACAATATATTTTTAAATGCTAAATTTATTAAAAATTTTCAGGATAAATCTAAACTTGAAGAAATTGAGGTGACTACACCGTTGATAATATGCTTGGAAGAAGGCATTAATAAAAATATATTTATTTCATATGTTTTTTACATTTATTTTTCTTTTCTAGGAAATGTGAAGCCGCATTCTTTAATAGTAGGAAGACAGTTATTAGAGCCAACAGATTCATTTCGTTCTGCATTACAACAAATGATGGCAGCATATTTTAATTTGCATTTGCAGTACGCAAAAGAGGCTTCTAACACATTAGAAGTTCTGCAGAGGTATTTTTTTAAAAATATACCCTGAACAGGGCAACAAAAATAAAAAAGCTCCAAATCCAAACTCAAATTGATAAGATTTTTTAATGTATTTTGTTAGTCAAAATTTATTTTATGGTTACATTCAACTAGATCTTTGTATTATGAATATAACCAATTCTTAGTAACTATTGGCTTTTTTTATCGACCTTTCTCCCAAAATGTTTACTCTTTAAAACATTGCTTATTGAATTTAAAAATTTATTGAAATTATTGTAAACTCTCTGTAATCCAACTAATTAATATGTCTTTCAGAAATTATTAAAATTAAATCTAATATTATAAATAGTATATTTTGAATATTTAAGTGGAGAATCTGCATTAAGTTCTAAATGACATAAACATGTTATTAGATAACTGAAACTTAATATTTCTGGATGATAAAACAACCTAATAATCAGTTATTTCTAATTTCTTTGTTGTTACTCTAATTTATACATTAAAAAAGAAATGTGGTAAAATTACCCCAAAAATAGATGGCAACTGGGCTACCGCCTATTTTTGGAGTAAATTTACACCTATAGGGGATTTTTCACATACTGGTGGAATATTCTCTGAAGGTGTGGTAAATCTACCTGAAATATTCCATTCCATTAGGGAATATTACTTTAGAGGTGTAAATTTACCAGGGAAATTACCAACTTTCAAGGAATATTCCACAAGCATGTGAAAAACCCCTATAGGTGTAAATTTACCCCAAAAATAGGCGGTGGCCCAGTTGCCATCTATTTTTGGGGTAATTTTACCACATTTTTTTTTTTAGGGTGCATTTTTTCTTTAATGCAACATTCTGTATATTTTAATCTAAAAAGATAGCATTTTAAATTCTCTTTTCAAAAACATAACACACCATGGATGATATTGGTTTTCCTAGGTGGTTTATTTAAACTTTATTACTTTAAACCACAGTAGGCTATGAAACAAAAGCTAATATCCTAAAACCAAAGTTTGATCCAAAAAGAGCACATGACACTTATGCTACTCTTTTGATAGCACTAATAATTATAGAGATTTCCTATAAAAGTGTCGGAAATGGGATGCTCTGTACATATGTAAATAGGAGTAAATTGATTGAGCGGTGCATCATTGAGAAAGCTTTATTCTTTAACTGAACTTAATGTAGAAATTAGAAATTTAAATTATTGTTATTATAATTAGCTTTATTTTTTTTTGTATTAACAATAATAATAATAATAATAATAATAATAATAATAATAATAATAATAATAATAATACAGATTTATTTCAATAATGCCATAGATTAGCGTAGAACACGTCATAAAATTACAAAAAACAACAATACAAAAGCAACGCTATGGTAGGTGCCAGTCATATGACATATACGTACATATAATATCACAAAAAAAGATAAACAAATAATAAATGGGAAAATTATAGTTCCAAAAGGCTTTTTGAAAAGAGTCTGTTAACAGTATAAAACATTCTTTTAACAGGTAGTTCTTAAGACTTTGCTTTAAATTGATGACCGGCTGTTCCTTAATTTTAGTGATAAGATGAAAAACCCTAAACTAACAGCTTCTTGCGGTTTCGCGTGTGTCAAAACTTTCGCTCGACGTTTCGCTGTTCATACTGACAGCTTCTTCAGGATAACTGAACTGATTCCCATGGTCCGACATTCTTCTTGTATACGCCTGGTGCATCCAACCGTGTAGTTTCCGCTCCCTTGACCATAGACGGTTCGTAGTAAGGCTCTTCCACGTGTTGCTAAGGTGGTACCCTTCTTCTCTGTAACGGTTTTATTCTTCTTTATTTCTATGGCTTCCTGATGAGTCTTTTCCCGTAGTTCTTGTGGTAGTTATTACTTTTACATTCTTGAAATCCATTTTGTGTCCGTGTCGTGCATGTGTTCTGCCAACGCTGATAGCTCGGTTCTTCTTAATCTTGCGTCCCTCTCGTGTTCTTTTATTCTTATGTCGATGGCTCTCCTGTTTGTCCGACGTAGACACTGTCGCATTGGCATGTTATCTTGTAGATACCTTCTGTGCGCCACTTGGGTATCTTATCCTTTGCGGTCGGTAGATACTGCTGGATCGACGTTGCAGTCCCCGAAGCGTACTTGTACGTTACGTTTCTTCTTCCAAATTCGGCCTACTTTTTCGGTGACTTCTGCTATGTAAGGTAAACACGCCATCCCTCTTCGTGGTTCTGTAGTTGTCTCCAGTGTTGTCTTCTTCTTAGTGACTCTCCTTATGTCGATGTCAGTGTAACCATTCTTCTTTAGTGCTTTCTCCAAATGTATCTTTTCACTGGTAAGATGTTGTTCGTCACTGATGGTTTCGGCCTCTGGATAGCAATGTTTGTATTAATGTCTTCTTCTGCATCGGATGATGGTCAGATCTATCGGTGTGCGTCTTCTTTCTAAATACTGCGTGCTGTAGCATTCCCTCTTTTGTTTTCTTAATCATAACATCCAGGACAGGGAGATTTCCATTTTGTTCTTTCTCCATGGTAAACTTGATGGCTGGGTGCTGTGAATTTATGTATTCCAAGAACTGTTGTAGTTTTTCTTCTTCGTGTTGCCATATTACAAACGTATCGTCGACATATCGCAGCCAACACTTGGGTTTCATATCGCTGGAACTTAGGGCTACCTCTTCAAATGCTTCCATAAACAAGTTGGCTATTACTGGTGATAAGGGCTTCCATTGCTGTTCCGTTTTTCTGCTCGTAGTATTTTCCTTCATACAAAAAGTATGTCGTGGATAAGCACAGTTTCACTAATTCAATGATGTCTTCTTGTAGTCAAGTTCTGGAAGTAAGGCCAGTGCGTCTCCGTGGGTATGTTAGTGAATAGCGATATAATGTCGAAACTTACTAAAATGTCTGTGGTTCAGTCTTTAGAGTAGACAGAATATCCACGAAATGTTTTCGAATTCTTCACATACGTTGCAGTTTGTCCGGTATATGGCTTTAGTAAGTTAGCTAAATATTTCGACAAATCGTAAGTCGGTGATCCAATGTTGCTTACAATCGGTCTTAATGGCACTCCTTCTTTATGTATTTTGGATATTCCATACAGCTGGGTGGCTAGCGGCTCTTGGTAGCAATCTGTTCTGATCTTTTTAGGTATCGATGAAATCTTTATGCTCTCCCTACTGTTTTTGTGATCTTCTCCGTTGGATCTTTTCTTATTTCCTTGTAGGCGTTATCGTCAAGTAGTTCATTCATCTTTTTCCGGTAATCTTCCTTATTTAGTAGTACTGTTGCATTCCCTTTGTCTGCTTTGAGGATAACGATGTCTTCTTCAGCTTTCAAATTTGTAAGTGCTGCCTCTTCTTCCCTGGATAGGTTGCGTTTCGGTGGCTTTGCTTTCTGTATGAACAGCGAAACGTCGAGCGAAAGTTTTGACATACGGCGAAACCCGCAAGAAGCTGTTAGTTATAGTTACACCGGCCGTGAAAGCCTACGCAGTGATTAAAAACCCTAATACAATGCCACACCGCTTGTCTTTGTATCTTAGTTAAATGAGTTCTATAACACGTTATTGAAATAAAATTGTTGGCTTCTTGTTTATTTGAAGATGACAGTAATTTAAATATATGCACTCAAGATATTTGTACCCAATTAATTTCAATAATTATTCATATTTCTCATCTTATTACATTTGCATAAAAAGATATATATAAAACCAAGCCAGTAATGAAACGACAACCTTAAAACATAGTGAATTTAACTATAAACGGTATTTCTTAAAAGAGTATACACAGAAAAAGATAATTTCAACACCTGAAACAAATTAAACAAAACTTTTCTCATTGCAGAAACCACAATCATGCGTATTTTTTTACTTACAGAAATGAATGCGCGCAAATTTATTTCCATGATTCCGCCTGCCAGCAAGCATTCGCGTAATTGTGCTCTCATTATAGTGAAAAGTAATAGCTTCTGACAATCTACACCACCTTTATACCAGTCAGACATGTACAGAGCTGTCGAAATGTTTTCAAACTGCAAAATGTTACAAAATCACCATAAAACTGAAGATCACAGCTTCATATCTGTTAATATTTACCTCAACTGTTAAAGCCTCAGCTGGAAAGGTATAAAAGGCAAATTGACAGACTAGTGCTATTATACTCATAATGCGTTCTATCTCCAATTTTGAACTCCTGAAGGTTTTAAAAAGGTATAAGGCATATCATTATCACTGGTAAATGGGAGAATTTTTAGAAAATCAAAGATATCTCTAAAATTCACGAATTTAGGTATAAAGTATGTTATATTTTATTAGTTCGTTCAAAATTTACTAATATTTTTAAAAATGCAATAATACAGGGCGTACCTATATGAAAAAAAAACGTGACGCTGCTAACATGATACTAGTACTTTATTAATATACTCAGTGACACCCAGAGGGGTAATTTGTTCAACTTGATTCTTTGGTATAGTATGACTATATTTAAAGCAAGCTATGGTGAGAAGAATGTTAACTTCATGATTCAGTCATTCATTAAGTTAGAGTGGACACCATTCCAGGCACTTGAGCTAGGTGCTCATTGCACCGTCCCTATTAAATATCTTACTTCCACTCGAGCAGCTTGGTGTTCTCTACAAAGCCCAGCATCTTGCCCAGTGGGAACTTGAGAACCTTCGAGGGCTCCAATAGATTCCTTCCGAAATATTTCTGCCTGAGTACATTCAATTCCTCACATGTACAGATTACATTGCAGTTTGGGCTAAAACTACCACATTGCCGAAAAATCAGGTTGAACAGCTTATTTCTTGTAATGTCCCTGAGTATAAATTAATATATAATCTCTGTGATATGTTTAACCCACTGACCTCAATAATGCATATAATTCTGCGCAATTTGAATCCAACGTTAGGAAATAATGAAACAGCAATGCAAAAGAGTAGATTTCTTGCATTCTACGGAACGCCCTAAAACAATAACTTCAAATTATAAAAAATATATCCAGGATTTAGGATCAAAGATCGTTACATCTCTTTAAGTGACCATAAAACTAATAATTCTGTATTCACCTAAGTAAATGGTCATGACACCTCACCAGATGACAAATCTCGTTCCTCGCCATTGAACTCTCTGTGCCACTTCGAAATAATCTTCTCATCTTGTACCGCAACCTTCGCACTTGCGTCACAATTTCAGCACACAGGGCCAAATACAGGCAATCGAATGTCATTATGGTGGTAGGTAAAAGCAGGAAGAGATAATACTGCAGCGCTAACACAACGGTAGCTAGCGCGAATGATTCTGGCTCCCAAGTTTCCAGAATGTACAAGGAGCCTTGAAGCGCAGGTCTCAGCATGAAGACGTGTACCAAAATAGCCGAGTGTATCGTAAATGAGCTGGTAGCAAAGGCGATACGTTTCTGGAACTTTTGATCGGAGGCCAAAAAACTTTCGGTGAAATCTTTCGCGTCCCAACGTATTTTGGTCAATTCTGTGAGGAGGTTTTCTATTCTGGTTTTGTTGTATAAGAAGAATAGATACATGGCTTCTGTCTGGAAGGCAAGTAAAGACATCATAAAGAAATATCGTAAAGTGGGGTTACTTTGGCATTTTGTTCACATGATTTTTTTTTTATTTATTTGGCGGTTCTCTGTTGTTACAATGCTAAACTATCTCGAAATGCTTAGAAACCATAGGAAAAAATTAGGGGCACGTATCTACAGGATTTGCATTGAGGCTGAATTGGTTAGAAAGAGGCGTTAGTGGCCATTGGATGTAGCACGAATCACGCAGCGACAAGAAAGGCTTCAAAATTTCTTATGCAATCCTTCAAAATAAGTTCAAGGGTTAACATAATCGCCCCCAGATCATTTACCATCGGTTTTTCTTTGAGGGAGAACAATTGCTTAGAAATTGACAGTGAGTGCTTGGGGCTTTTCGTTTGCAAAAGCCAATATCCACCAATTGCTTCACAGATGCTTAGGGACGAGATGTCGTAATGCTAAGAAATTTAAGGAAAATATTTTTGGGCATGATTTTTTTTAGAAAACTTCATTATCCCGAATAATTTGAGTGCCCATTTGGGGACAAACATTAAGCTAACACGCGCAGCGGTAGGACCAAATTAAACTATCAATATGTTTCGATAACACTAAAGAAGTTTTACAAGATACATGTTATAGATATTTGTATACTTTTTTTTTAAACTGGACATAGGCTAACTTTCTTATTTGAAGAGATAGGCTAATACATTCCAAAGCAACCCCAGTGACCAACTATATTTATTTCATATTTTATAAATATTTAAAAAATATTACACCTTTCTTGAATATTAGTTATATTAATATAATACGCATAAAATATATTATAGAAAATATATTAGGGAAACATTTAAAAAATATATATGTTATGTAGTATTAATAATATTTTATTGCAAATGTTTTCTCAATATATTTTTCATAACTCTGCAAGAATATTTTGCTTTGTATTTCTGTAAATATTTATTTCATATAAGAAAAAAAAGATTCAATTTTTGCTTTTGTACATTTGGTGCGTAGGATGAATAATATAAAATGGGTAAAATATGCATACATATTAAGTAGGTATGTACCTATTTAAAATGATAGTTTAGAGATTAAATTAAAATAATATATATCTAATATGATTTAATTAGTATCTAAGTTGAGCGCTGTAACTTTTCTATTAATATATCTGCGTTTTGTATTATATTATTTGTAATATTTGTAAGTTGCGAACGTCAACACAACACCTCTATTCATTACGGTGCCGGTGTTATATGATTTAGTATTGTTTATGCGTCCATGGATTAAGGTACATAGAATGCATACGCGCACGTGCGTATCATCAACGTTTTCATTCGTTTGTCCGTTACATGTTATAGTTTATAATAGTATACGATTAGGGCAGATTAGGGTTAACTGTGTAATTAATTTTTGCGGGGTGTGTTTTAGTTTTTGTGGTGACTACTCGAGCAAAACTTTGAACATGTCATGGCATTTATAAGATAATTAGAATGCTCAATATCGCTATGTACAGAAATCGTTTAATAATATAATTGTAGGAATTTTATGCATCATATATGTACTGCATCTACCAGATAAATTGCTAGTTGATTTGCTTAAGAGATTCATCTCGGTAGATAAGCGTCATAACCTCAAATAGAGGTTAGAATACGTTGTGTTGTTTTATTGTTTGTACATAGAATGTTTTCAAATATTATGAAATAAAGTAAAAATAAGTATCGTAAGTATTAGAATGTAGCTACCACTCCAATTATTGTAAATGCTCCAAATGTATTAGTAGGTGTTGATAATATTGTACGATGTTTTATTCATGATATGATCTAATATAATTGGCATTGTTTTAGAGGCCACAGGGAAACGCCATGAGAGCGCCACTACCGATGATATGAAAAAAGCCATAGGGTTGTACCTGGCACCAGCCAAGGCTAGACTTAAAAATGAATATTTTTTATTTTTATTGGCCTATTCAAATAAAATCATAATAAATACGTTTGTTTTTTTATTTAGAACACTTCAATTAAAAAATAGTGATTAATTTGATAAACCTTCAGTATGCCTTAAAAGATGCCAGAATTATTGATTATTAACTTGTATGGTGAGTGTGAAAAAACAAGTTCTTGCCTTTTAGACAACTCTATGTATGTTTCAACTTTTCGTTATCGACGTTATACATTCTAAATAACCAAGAACAATTTTAGTTCATTTTGACAAATTAAATAGATTGCATAAAAAATCTCAATTTTCATATAAATATATTACAAATATTTTTATACAAATATTAGAAAAAATATAGCGCTTACATTAATTTTAAAATATGGAATAAATATTTTAATTGAATATTTTATCTATATTTAGAAAAAGTATGAAAAATATATTCAAAAACCTCTGACGAAAAATATTTATAAAATATATTTTTAAAAATATTTATGTAATATTTCTGGCTGTTTGGGAATATTGTAGAGAATTACTTAACTAAGAAAAATTAATAAATAGTTTCATTGTAGTGTTGCCAAATATCCCGGTAGTTACTAAAAGGGTGTCTTTGTAAATGGCAACACTGTATTTTCTTAACATAATTTAGGAAATCTCAAAATTCTCAATTAAAAATATTATACATTTTTTTTTTGTTGGAGTAGCAATTTTAGAGCAATCAGTGAAAATATGCTAAAATTGCCAAAAATAATTTTGGGCGAATATCTAAAGAATGCGACGCTCAATTGTTTTTCTGTTTTCACAGTTGTAACCGCCATAAAAATAGTACTACTTTGTCCATTTGACCGATTCTGTACCTCCAAAGATAACAAAGTTATCAGTAGTGCACACTTAAGTGTGGACACCCGGTATATATACCAATTTATCAATGATTTAACTTACATGTAACGATCCTGAAACGATTCCATATATTCAGCATATCGTTTCGACTTTTCCTGCTTGAACGGACCGACAGCAATAAAAAATACCACCGTTGATAATGCTACAATATTAAATAAACGATAGAGGTTTAGCAGTTTCGAAGAATAGTACAAATGTTCGCCGATAAGCTTCAGGATACTCAGCGGTACTCCGCTCATGTAATTCGGAGGTAACATCATTGCAAACTTGTTGCCGTCAGAGCTGATATTTGACTGACCACAATGCCGAAGACATACTTACATACTTTAGGGGCAATTTCTGGGGATAATTGGCGGTAATAAAGTACAGATCAACTTGTGTAATAGCTTCTAAGTTTTAAATAGGTTTTATACATACGTAATATAGAAATATATATAAATGATTTCTTATGGGGTGGAAATTAGAAATTTCGGCTGGGAAATATAATATAAAGTATTTGTTAATGTTTCTATTTTAATTTTCAACTTTTAATATCGCGAAAAAGAAGTACTTCACAATGCTAAAAAATATATATGAACGGGTTTTTATATTAATAAAACTACAAAAGATCAGATCTTAATTAATTTTATTATAATTTAAAAAGATTTAATTTGCACTACAAATTACTAATATAACTTTATTAACCCGTAACCTATTTATAAACAGTCTTTCTTAAAAGTGTGTACAAAGAAAAAGATAACTTTAATACCTGAAAATAAAATTATACACATAGCGTGATAAGTTGATAACTCACAATCAAGATTTTTTTTACTTACAGAAGTAAATGCGCCTAAGTTCATTTCCACAATACCACATCCTAGCAGGCATTCACGCACTTGTCCTCTCATTGTGGTAAATAATAAGAGTTTCTGACAATCCAGGCTGCTCTTATACCAGTCGGACATATATAGAGAGGTTGACACTTTTTCAAACTGCAACGAAGCTCGAATAAAAATGAGTACCATAGGCTGTTCGTTGATTTTACCTCAACTGTTACTGCCCCTGATGGAAAGGTGTAAAGAGCAAATTGACAAATAACTGCTAATAGACTGATTAAGTGCTTCACCTCCAATTTGGAACTTCTAAAATTTCACTGGGTATAATTATAAGAAAAAATCAATAAAGCGGTAAGTAAGATCGTAAAAGATGCATGCATCGATATAATAGCGAATAGAAATATAAATTGTTATAATAATTGCATAACAGCTCCACCAAACGTGACTGGTGATATCTCTCTTGTCTTAGAAAAGGAAAACAGGCATTTGATAACATAAATTTCAACATGTTGCTGTCTCTGTTACATTACATAGGGTTTGCTAAAAATCATAGTACACTTTTTTACAATTATTTACATAGAGAATTTCAAACTACACGGCTGTCTGGTGAAATTTGGTCGTTTTTGCCTGTCGAGTGTGGAGTGCCGCAGGGATCCATCTTGGATCCTTGTTGTTGTACATCACATATAACTTTGAGATGAGCACATTTAAACTGCAATCCCTACATTTACGTTGATGATACTTGGATGATATTTAGCAGAAAGGTTAATCTTTCTCATTTGTTGGAAACTTTTTTTGTTGTTGACTGAGATAAATAGTATTGCGTTACCTATTGTTAACGAAGCAAAGAATTTAGGGGTTTGACTTGAGATAGATCTACAGTTTAAAAGGGGTATTACCCTCGATGCGAAACTGAGCTGGAACAATCACTTAGTTAAAATAACGACCAGAGCTACGCAACTATTCTGGCGCTGCAGGAGAGTTGTCGGTAAAACCTGGGTGATCCCTTGGCTATATACCGTCGTAATAAGACCAGCGATAACATATAAGGCAGTAGTCTGGTGCAGAAGGACAGGAGTGTCTTCCGCAGTGAAGCTGGTAACCGCTGTCCAGAGACAGGCATTGCTGGGAATCTCTGTAAGTGGCAAAATAAGACAGTCGAAGTTTGGATATCAAAGAAAACGTCATATAATATCGCTTTTTGTTTCGTTTTATTTAGTTCAGGTATTCTCATATATACATCGATAACTTTGTTTATATTTATCGTATACTATTGTAGTAATGGACAAGTTTTTGAAAAGAGAACGCCCAACGTCACTTACAAATAAACCCAGCACGAGCGAAAAGAAAAACGAAGTGTGTGAAATGGCAATACCACGAAGATTACATTAAATACGGCTCCTCATGGTGTGGCAAAGAGACGAATTCGAAACCAGAGTGTGTAATTTGCAGATAACAACTTTTTAACGAAGCAATGGTCCCAAGCAAACTAATTCGCCATCTAAAATCAAAACATCCAACTGCGCCAATAATGATAAAAATAATATTTCCAGCGAATTTTTAAACAGAACTTAAAGCAGAAGCAATATATGAGGTCTTCGGGCACAGTTTCTGAAAAAGCGTTAGAAGCTAGTTGCTGTGTTGCAAAACTAATTGCTCGTTAGAAAAAAAAAATGAAACCGCATACTATTGGGGGAAAGGCTTATAAAGCCCGCATGCATGGAAATTATTCGATTAATGTTAGAGATTAAAGAAGTGAATGAAGTTAGTAAAGTAAAAATTTTAACACTTTTTTTGACTAATTTAATAGTCAGGAGAGGTCACACTCTTTTCGTGTTATTTTGTCGAGAACTATAGAAGTTTAAATTTGACGAGCAAAGATAGTCAAGTATTATCTATTGCTAAGGGGTTATTTTGTCCAACTGACAAGTGGAATTATAAAATACTTGTAGTCACATTTTATTTGATCTAGACTAGACAAATTTACTAGCTGTTTAACTAAATGAATGCGATCTATAGGGTGTTTTAACACCATTTTCTAAACATAACGTCTTCTTAATATGCAACTCCTATTTCTTAGTGCTATAATATTCTCTTTTTAAGACGTTTTCTTAATTATAAATATGCAAAACCACTCATTCACAAGTCTTGGTTTCAACTAAACGTACCAATTTTAAAATGATGTTTTGAGAACCATTATAAAATTAAGTGAATGTTTATGCTATTTGATTCAAGTCTAAACTAATTGCGTAAATAGATGTTCCCAATACATCTTTAAGATGTTGAAATTTTTGTATGCCCACTGGAATTAACGTTTAATAACACGAGGTTACACTTTGCAAGTCAGTCACATTTGGTGGTTTGTTTGGATGTGTTAATACGGAGAATCAAACACGAGAACAGATACACGTGCAATGCAGGTGGTGCGTATAATGCAATACTGTATTAGAATAGGTGGGGTTTCTATATTTCTATCCGAGGGAAAAATTCTGATTGGTTGACGCTTCTGAATGTCTAGAAAAATAGTCAAACCTCATATCTGAACAAAGAATTCACACGAAATTCTAGTAATTTCTGTTCTATTAAATACGCGTAGTCAACTCGTCTGGCAAAGTTTGGAAAAATCAACACTAAACTATTTGACTAGCGCAAAATTAACGCCAACACCGTAATATTTTCAACAGTGTATGTCGAGCGATATTTTTGCAACACATCAAAAAAATGAAAACAGCTGATAAATTTGCACTTCAAATCGACGAAACAACAGATATTAGAAAACGAGCACAAATAATAAGTATTGTACGTTTCGTTGATGAGGATTCAATAAAAGAACATTATTTATTTTGCAAAGATCTTCCGGAGCGAACTACCGGCGAAGAAATTTTGCGAGCAACAAATGATTCCTTTGAAACTCATGATATTCAGTGGAATAAATGTGTTAGTGTGTGCACGGACGGTGCTGCAGCAATGATGGGCAATAAAAAGGGATTTGTCTCGTGTGCAACAAGACAAAATCCAACAGTACAAATTATCCATTGTTGAATACATCGTGAAGCACTGATAGTCAAGATATTACCAGCAGAACTATTGTAAACTATGAACGAGTGCGTCAACATTATAAATATTATTAAAACAAGAGCCCTAAATATGTGAATTTTTGAAGCATTCTGCCAAGAAATAGGATCAAATTATCATTCCTTATTGTTTTACACTGAAGTACGTTGGTTATCCAAAGGCAAAGTTCTAGCAAGATCATTTGACCTTCGCGATGAGATTAGTCAATTCATGTTCAATCAAAACATGCTTGAACTGTACCACCTGTTCGAAGATCATCAGTGGATAGCCAAACTTGCAACATGGCTGACATATTTGAGCACCTCAATGAACTTAATAAAAAAATGCAAAGTCGAATTGAAAATTTATTAACATGCTCTTCTTTTTTTTTATCATATATAGTGCGTCGCAAAAATACTGTGAGCGGTTTGGGTGTGCCGAGGTTGAGAAAGCGTTGCGGAGCACTGCTCTAAAAGCAACTTCATAGGTTCAGAGCCCGTATGTGGGATTATTAAGGAAGAAGGGAGATCTGAACCTGGCTAGATAAAGAAAGTGCAAAGAAAAAAGAAATCAAATTAAATAGTATATACGGCTAAGAACACAAATACAATGAACATAATTATAATTATTTTATTTATAAAATTAATACACCACGGAACATAGAGGAACTTTGAGTTAGACTTCAGAAGAATCTGTCCTAATCGAAAGGCATTACATGAAAGTTTATTTAATCAA
Organism: Protaetia brevitarsis; assembly: GCA_004143645.1. Taxonomy (NCBI): domain Eukaryota; kingdom Metazoa; phylum Arthropoda; class Insecta; order Coleoptera; family Scarabaeidae; genus Protaetia; species Protaetia brevitarsis. The sequence continues at coordinate 77,681 of RXPK01001872.1, read as the reverse complement.
AATAGCGGACAAATGAATAACAAAATGTTGGAGAAATATGAATGAAATATAGAATAAAATCGTAAATAAAATGTTATCAAATTTATTCAAATATAAAAAAAACTAAAAAAACTTCATATATAAACACGAAAAAAGCTACATATAGAATATTGAAGAGATACCAAAATATATGATCTGTTCTTTTTTTGTTCTGTTATATTGCGTTTCTACAATCTGGAGCAGACAAACTATTAATTTTTTTCACCATAGTAATTTTGGATATTAAAAGTGTCAATAAAGTTCTACTTTATTAGGAAATAAAATAATTATAGAAATAATACAATACAAAGTGTCATATTTACTACAGGGAACAAGTTTGTTCAAGGCTAATATAAAAGGCAACTTTGGAACATGTTATTGTTAAATACTTTAAAAAGAAGCCGTCACCAAATTTCTATAATAATGAAAAATGACAGCAGTTATCATTTCATGAAATAAAAATTTGCACTTATAATGTAAAAAAGGACTTACGCCAGAAAGGTATAGAATTCCGCACAATTAGTCTGCAGGGTAATATAATAGTGAAATAGTAACATAAACGAATAGATGTCCTGCATACGACGGAACGCCCTAATAAAATAAGGGTTATAACTTAAATTACATATTTGGTTTTATATATACCTTAATAAATGTTCATGCCATTTTATCAATTGGCAAAATTTGCTTGTGACTCTAGAACTACCACCAACATTTTGAAATAGTCTCTCCATTCTGTGCCTCAATCTTCGTAACTGAATCATGATCTCGGCACACAGCGTCAAGTATAAACAATCACAAGTCATCACGATCGATGGTACAAGTATTACAATGTAATACTGTAGCGCCAAAACCATCGTAGCCAATATTATGGAATCCACTTCCCAAGTTTCTAGGACGAATAAGGATTTTTGGAACGCCGGTTTCAGCATGAAGACCAGAATCACAATCGCCGAATGAATCGTGAATGACGATGCTGCTAATCTGATCTGTTTTTGAAATTTTTGATCTGACATCAAGAAGTTTCTGGTGAAATCTGTTGAATCCCATGGTATTTTCGCTAACTCTGCCAGTAAGTGTCTAATCCTCGATTTGTTATGTATCAAAAACAGATACTTGATTCCTATCTGAGAATAGAACGATATTTTATACTATACAGAAACGCTTTAATTGAACTATTGTGTTGTCGAAAAAAGAAGTATGTTAAAACCGATCCTCGATTCTTGCTTTTTGATAAATTTGCTTACTTGTATAACTACTGAACATGATTCCATGTATTCAGCATATCGTATCAGTTTTCCCTCCATAAATGGCTTGCAAATAATATAAAATGCCGTACTTAATATTGCGACAATGTTGAATAAACGACAAAGATTTAACATCTTCGAAGAATAGTACATATGTTCTCCGATAAATTTTAGAATACTCAGCGGTATTTGGCTCATATAATTCGCGGGCAACATTTTTCCAATCCTACCACTTTCACTGCCGAGTTTTTACTGACCAAGTTACGAGAGAAACTTGCCTTTTATGTATAGTTTGGGGACATCTTCCGATCTGAAATAGCTGACTTAATTGCAAGCAATTGAGTACGTTTAGATAATGGTCCTTGTTTAATGATTATATATAGGGTGAGTATACACAAATAAGGCATCAATGGTTTCTTATTCGGTAAAATTGGGAAATTCGAATAAATAAAGTTTGTGTACACGAATGTAAACAAATTGATTAAACGGTACATAATTTAAAAAGCTTTACTTTTTCGTTCTTCATGTCGTTTTTAAAATTAGGGTGAGCTGTACTTCATGTAAGAATTAGAAGATTAAATCAATATTATAATTAGATTTATTTCTTGTATATTAACGCATTTATAGAAATGTAAGTATTATTTGAAGATAACAGTAATTTAAATACATGCACTCAAAATTTTTGTACCTAATTAATTTCAATAATTACTCATACTTCTCGTCTTACTATATTTATATCATATATAAAATCAATTCAGTAATGAAGCGACAACCTTAAAGTACAGTGAATTTAACTAATAATCTTGTAAATGTCTCTTAAAAAAGTATATAAAGAAAGGGATTATTTCAACATCTGAAACAAATTATTCAAAACCTTTGTCAATGCAGAAACCATTGAAACAATGTCAAAAAAACTCTTAATAATGTGCGGCATTTCGGGTATCTATAAGATGAAAAAAAAAATACTTCAGTAACTGTAATAAATAATCACATTACGTATTGGGGAATATCAAGAAATCATTTGCGTTTAGTAATTGCAACATATCAATTTATGAATTGCTTTTATAGTAATAAAACTGTAGAAAGATGGGTTTTAACTAATTTTATTGTGATTTAAAATGATTTAATGTGCACTATAAATTACTAATAACATATGTGCAGCTCCTCCCACAAAAAGGTTAACAACCTGAATGCGATTTTGATAATATATTCTCAGGTTGAACTATACATACAACTGTGTTTATTGGAGGTAAAATTAAAGGTTAAAAATTCATGCCAGCTGAAGAGTAGCAGTTTTAGAACAATTAGCAAAAGCAACTAAAATAATTGGCAGGAAATATTAAAAATGCTAACATAAAAGTAGCAGGCCTTGGAAATTAAAAAAACAGAAATTTCGGCTATAATAAGGTATTTGTTAAAGTTTGTATCCGGAATGTCTATTTTAATTTTCAACTGTTAATATCGCGAAAAAGAAGCATTTCACGAAATAATGTATAGAATGCTAACAAAATACAGGGTGTTTTGAAACATTGTTTAAAGATTTTATGGGCATGTAGTACGATCGAAAATAAGGTTAAAAATCATAATAAACGTATGTCCACAAATTAACTGTTTACGAGATAACAGCGATTTATCGCAATTGCAGAATAAGTTTGCTTTAGCGTTTTTTATTAAGATGTTATTGCATTTTAACATAAAATAGATTAAACTAAAGAAGATGTTCAAAAGACGTCCTGCTATTTTCGACACTAGTATTCTACATCTGCTTTCAAAGGAAGCGCGCACTCTTCAAAAAACAAGGGTTCTCTCGTATTATCTAAGCAACAGTGTTCTATTCGTTGGCGCAACTCTGGAAGATCGTTTACCGTGTTGCGTACACTAAACTTTTCAAATAACCCCAGATACTAAAGTCCAACGGGTTTAGATCGGGAGATCTTGGAGCCAAGCAATGGACCTGCTCCCCTATCCATCTCCAGGAAATTCATTGTTAATATCTTCCCTAACAGCACGCGTAAAGTGCGGTGCAGCTCCATCTTACATAAACCAGAGGTTCAGTCTTAATTTATAGCTAAATCTTCCAATAGTTCAGGTAAGTATTTTCCTAGAACTCGAGGTATGCAGGACTTGTTAAGCGTTGTGGCAAAACAATCGGTCCATAAACAACGTTCCCCTATCATGCCTAACCAGATGTTAGACAGAAACGTTGCTGGTGCCTGGCTTCAACGGTAGCATGAGGATTCTCGTCACACCAAACGTGATTGTTTGTGAAATTAAATATTCCAGTTTTAGTAAAACCAGCTTCATTAGTGAAAAGGATGTTATCAGCGAAATCAGGCGATCAACAGCTGTTCGCAAAAACCACTCACAGAAAGCCATTCTCGCTTGATAATTCGGAGCAGTAAGGGCTTGTACCCTTGGATATGGTATAGGAGTTGCTCATGAAGAGTTCTCCAAACAAGATTGCTAGCTTACACCCACTTGAGTCGAAAATTCTTCTACACTAGTTTCGGGATTTTCATCAATAATATTCAAACTTCGATTTTCTATCTGTGGAGTACATGCTATTCTCTGCCGTCCAGTATCAGAAGACCGCTTCTCAAACGAACTAGTTTCTCTTAGTCTTGAAACACCGTCTGAAACATCACATCGAAGGCAGTTGGCGATCAGGAAACGTGTTCAGCATAGAAGCGACGTGCTTGTAAAGATTCCCATTAGCACGACCGTACATGAAACACCATATCGCTCATTCAGCATTAGAATACGCAACCACTGTAATTGCTACAAATTGCACAAAAGGTCAAATTAAACTGTCATAAACAATAGCTGATAAGCACCTGTTTACTGGGATGTGTTACATCCATGTATTACTAGGAACACTCACTGTTATCTCGTAAACGGTTGATTTGTGAACATATGTTTATCATGACTTTTAACCTTATTTTCGATCGTACTACATGCCCTTAAAATCTTTAAACGATGTTTCAAAACACCCTGTATAATAACGGAATTTTTTATTAGTAAAACTACAGAAGATCAGATCTTAATTAATTTTATTGTAATTTAAAAAGATTTAATTTGCACTACAAATTACTAATATAACTTTATTAACCCGTAATCTATTTATAAACAGTCTTTCTCAAAAGTGTGTACAGAGAAAATGATAACTTTAATACCTGAAACAAATTACAATAAAATAAAATTATACACATAGCGTCATAACTCACAATCAAGATGTTTACTTACAGAAGTAAATGCGCGTAAGTTCACTTCCACAATACCACCTCCTAGTAGGCATTCACGCACTTGTCCTCTCATTGTGGTAAATAATAAGAGTTTCTGGCAATCCAGGCTGCTCTTATACCAGTCGGACATGTATAGAGAGGTTGACACTTTCTCAAACTGCAACAGCAACGAAGCTGGAATAAAAATCAGTACCATAGGCTATTCGTTGATGTTACCTCAACTGTTACAGCCTCTGTTGGAAAGGTATAGAAAGCAAATTGACAAACAACTGCTAATACACTGATTAAATGCTTCACCTCCAATTTGGAACTTCTAAAATTTGTTTAGGTATAATTATAATAAAAGAACAAGAAATTAGTAAGTAAGATCGTAAAAGATGCTGTTGGGCATCATTTTGTTTGATATGCATGCATCGATATAATAGCAGTTTTTTTCTAATTATTGCATGTTAATAAAAGCAATATAATCAATAGTTTATTTACGATTTGTTAAAGTGAGAAAAAGAAATATAAATTCTTATCATAATTGCACAACAGCTCTATCAAATCTGACTGAAAGATGTCACTTTTTTGGCTTAGAAAAGTGAAACACAAGCATTTGATAACATACATTTCAACATGTTCTGTGTTACATTACATAAGGTTTGGTAAAAATGCTAGTACACTTTTTTAGAATTATTTCCAAGGGAGATTTCATGTGCACAGACTTGCTCCTTGATTACAGCTCTATTTTTGATTTTAGGAAAAAATCTTTCATACAAAAGTTTTGCAGAATTCAATGCTGCATAACCTAAAAATATTTTTGACTATACAGGGTGTTTCAGAGGTAAGAAAACGCATACTTATTCCGTTATTTTAAATGGAACACTTATATATTATTCCATTTTTAAATTGTATGAAAAAAATAACATCATTTTATATGAGCTGCTATATGTCTACCTGTAATAACGACAAAGTTATTTACGTTTTTGTAAAAAAAGGCTCTGCTGAAAGCTTGTGGTTAAGGCGGCGTAGTTTGTATACGCAGTTGTTATGATATTCATATTTTAAATATCATACCTACATACTTAGCTTGACACAACAGTGAAACTAAAATCGATATAATTATTGACAGGTGTCCATCTCGACCATTTGCTTAACACTAGCCTTATATACTAACTTGATTTTTTTAAATAGCACCCTCTATTTTTGGTTATGTTAAATCAACCTTACATAAAACCCTTTTAATTCATACTAAATATTTATGATACCTCATGCAGAATTTTGTAGATAATTAATGATTTCAAATAATCTAAACGAATTTTCCATTAATTTTTATGTTGGCTTGGTATATAAACTTTATATAATTGAATAAAGCCTCGAATTAGTAAATATGGGTTAGTATCAAATAATAAAATATAGAACTAATGACATATTTTCAAAAAAAAAAAAGATTATAGTTAATCATAATTAGCAGAAATAACAATACTTATTTTTACAGGGCCATTTGGACAGGCCATGATAATTATTTCCCTAGCATAATAGTTAAACCTCAATTCTGTCAACAGATAATTTTGTTTGAATACTTTGTCCTTCTTACATGTCAGTGTTTATTTATTTATTTCATTATATATTTACTTAATTACTTAAAAATAATATGTATTTTATTCACAAACCATTAAACTAAGACTTAATGTTTGTCCTTAGGATGGGCACCTATGTATAGTCCGGACACTTGAGCTATTTGTGCTAAATATGTTCTGTTATTGGAATGAAATAGAAGAAGCGCCATCTATACGACAGTTTCTGTACAACACGTAAGTGTTGAACGTATTGACTATATACAGGGTCATTAAAAAGTATGGATACAGTTAAATATTTACAGAGTGGTTTAGCAGAGCTCGTTGAAATTTGGCATACAGTTAGAAATGTTTAAATTCTATCATTTAAAAGTTCTTTCAATTTTCTACCATCATTTATTTTGAAAATACAAGGCTAACTTGATTTTTTTAATTGGCACGGGTGGTCAAATTTGATATATTTTTAAAAAGAGCATTTTTTTCTGAATTCAGTAATGTAATACATGCCCACCCTTATTTTTATTAAAAGGCAAAAAAAAAACTAAATTCAAAAATTTCATTCTGGAAAAATAAAACTAAGTTAGCTTTGAAAATGCTATTATTGACGATGTGTCACTTGCATATTCGCCAAAAATCTAACTTGTGTGCAATAATTTGTTTAACAATGGTACATTTAAGCGAAACTGAGCGTATAGAAATTCTCATGATGGTTGGTTATGGCGACAGAAAACGAAGTTGTGCTCAAGTAGTGACTCTTTTTAATGAAATTCATCCAAACCGGGAACCGATCTCCAGGACGACGGTTTCAAAAACCTTACGAAGATTTCAAGAAACTGGTAGCGTTAAAGACTGTGTAAGACCTGGGCGACCTCGAATTATTACCAACGAAGAAAATTATTTGAATGTTATGTTGGATGTGGTAGAAAATCCAAAAAATTCAGTACAACTGTTGGCGTTGAACCACAACATGAGTAGAGGATCCATACAAAAAATAATGAAACGCGAAAAATATCATCCTTATAAAATTCACTTGCTACAAGAATTAAGTGACGACGATTTTGACCGCAGAACCGCATTTTGCGAAACTATGATGCACAGAATACATCAGGATGGTAACTTTCTTAATCGAGTCCTCTTCTCTGATGAGTCAACTTTTTGTCTAAATGGAAATGTTAACCGCCATAACTGTCGATATTGGTCTGACAGAAACCCGCATTGGATGGAGCAGGTTCATACGCAGCATCGACAGAAAATTAATATTTGGTGTTGCATTATTGGTCGGAACATCGTAGGTCCTTTTTTCATTAACGGCAATTTAACGTCTGAAAGATATTTGCTACTTTTACAACAACATATTGTTCCACGACCTAGGGAAATATTTCCAAACCACGGCAATCGAAATTGTATACCAACAGAAACGATATGGTTTCAATAAGACGGAGCACCGCCGCATTTTGGTCGTCAAGTGCGCGAATATTTGGATGAAACATTTCCCGGTAGATGGATAGGGCGAAGGGGGCTATTGAATGGCCAGCTAGGTCTCCTGATCTGACCCCACTTGATTTTTTCCTGTGGGGTCATGTAAAAAATCGAGTGTATGTCAACAGATCATTACAAATCGAAGACCTACAAGAACGTATAAGAAACGAAATTGCCAGTATTTCTCCAAATATTTTGATTGATCCTTTGCAAAATTTTGCTCAACGTGTTCATTATTGCCAGGAGGTAAAAGGAAATCATTTCGAACATCTTTTGTAACATAAAAATTATGTAATTTCTTGTTTGAGCTTCTTTTTATTAAAATCTGTTCTGTTTCAGTTAAATGTGTTATTTTTACAATTATTATTAACTATTATTATTTATTTTTTGGTCAAACTTCACGCAGCAAAGAAATAACGACAGATAAAGACAACATTTCCAAGGCTAACAACATTTTTCATTTTTCAAAATTTTACTAGTTCGAATTTTTTTTTTTAAAGTTTCGATTAAAATAAGATATGGATGTGTTACATCACAGAACGCAGAAAAAAATTCTCTTTTCAAAAATATTAAATTTGACCCTTCGTGCCATTTTAAAAAAATAGCCTTGAAAGTTAGCCTTGTATCCCCAGAACAAATGAAGATAGAAATTTGAAGAACATCTTAGACGATAGAATTTAAATACTTTTAACTTTCACTTTAATGTAAATACTTAGTTAAATTAACAAATATTGTGCTTGTTTCAAATAAACCCTATAACAAAATTATTTGTTTGAGTGAATACCTGAATTTTCTCTATTATTATTTAAATCAACTAATAATTTAGTAACAGTAATCAAATATATCTTAACAAAAATATGTGGTTGAAAATAACACAATCGTTTTTTTTTCGGTGCAACTTTAACACTATAATTGCATTAAGTTAACTGTAATTTTGGTTCGTCTAAAAACTTATTTCTTAATAACCCTTATTTGCTTGTTTCAACTAATTTTTACAGGCAAAATATCATTGTATTACCGAATAACCGAATATGTTGGACTAAATAATAAGTTATTATTTGCTTTAAATAAATACCTGCGATAAAATGTATTTTCTTGCTTTAACAAACCTTTTTTTTGTTTCTGAGTACAACTATTTTTCGTTATATTGTGTTTCTACAATCTGGAGCAGATAAACTACTAGATTTTCTCACAAAAAGTGATGCAGTGTAATAATTTTGGACGTAAAAAGTGTCGATAAAGTTCCACTTTGATTATGAAATAAAATAACTGGAAATAATACAACACAAAGTTTTATATTTACTACAGGGAACAAGTTTGTTTGAGGTTAATATAAAAGTCAACTTTGGATGATGTAGTTCCTGTTACTATTAAATACTTAAAAAAATAAATGCTTATTGATCGAACGAGAAGTAATAATAGTAATGAAAAATGAGAGTTGTTATCTATATTGTCTATATACAGGGTGTATCAGATATAGAGGTAAATATAATAATATGTAGCAGCTGTAATCATATACAATCAAAAAGTCTTGCACAGGGGGTCTATCTGTAAGCATTAACGAGAAAAAAAATATTTTATAAATGCCGTGGGCTAGAGCCGCACCTGTGCCCAACTTAAATGCTGTCCCGAGCATACCACTATCATTCAGCCATTACAGCTGTTAGTTTTGTGTGGATCGCCGCTTGGAGTGCAAACCACATCGAACATTTTATTTAAATTCTTCCCGTCTCGAAAAAACGATACTTTTCAGGACCATCATGATTTCATATAAAGAAAATCGAAGCTTGATGCATCGGCAAAAGCGCGGGAATGTATAGATTCATTTTCGCGTGACATCATAGTAAAAAGGCGTGTTTGCAAATTTTCTGTATCTACATTTATTTCTGTGCAATTCGATTCAATTCATTTTGCGTTATATGATTAAATAAATCCAAAAGAAATAACTCAGATTCATGTGGTACCGTTTATTAACAACTAACTCGCGATTCGACAAAGCAAAAGAAAAATATTTACGTTCTTTGTAACTACTGAAGTCGCATATCCGGTGAAACTCGAACGTCTTATCAGGATATTAAAAATAATACTTTGTAGACCTACGTAGAATGCTCTTAACAAAAAAGGAATGTTTATTTTATAAAAAGAAGAAATTTAAAATGCCTCAGTTTTGCTATTTTTACAAGGGCACACTGGCCGATTGGCCTTTATTTATTCAGAATGACGTTAAATGAACTTACGGCATACCATTAAAAATGATACTAAATGAGTGCAATGTATTTATACATTACATATACCACGTTTAGTGGGTGCTCAACACGACCTTTCCTTGCATCAGGCCCGGACTAAAGATTTTTTGGCTCTAAATTTTACTTTTTTTATTCTTTAATGATGAAATCCGGTTTTAGGTGGGTTTGTGCTTTATATAGCGTGTAGTTAACACCCAAGCAAAATTTACTTTTTTATTTGATACACCCTGTATATAGACAGCTTATAAATGTTTCTTTATGATAAAATTTGCACTTATAATGTAAAAAAAAAACTTACGCCAGAAATGTGTACAATTCCGCACAATTGGTCTGCAGGGTAATATAATAATGAAATAGTAACATAAACGAATAGATTTCCTGCATACGACGGAATGCCCTAATAAAATAAAGGTTATAACTTAAATTACATATTTAGTTTTATATATACCTTAATAAATGTTCATGCCATTTTATCAATTGGCAAAATTTGCTTCTGACTATAAAACTACCATCAACATTTTGAAATAGTCTCTCCATTCTGTGCCTCAATCTTCGTAACTGAATCATGATCTCGGCACACAGCGCCAAGTATAAACAATCACAAGTCATCACGATCGTTGGCACAAGCATTAGAATGTAATACTGTAGCGCCAAAACCGTCGTAGCCAATATTATGGAATCCACTTCCCAAGTTTCTAGAACGAATAAGGTTTTTTGGAACGCTGGTCTCAGCATGAAGACCAGAGCCACGATTGTCGAATGAATCGTGAATGACGATGCTGCTAATCTGATTTGTTTTTGAAATTTTTGATCTGCCGTCAAGAAGTTTCTGCTAAAATCTTTTGAATCCCATGGTATTTTCGCTAACTCCGCCAGTAAGCGTCTAATCCTCGATTTGTTATATATGAAAAACAGATACTTGATTCCTATCTGAGAATAGAACGGTATTTTATACTACAGAAAAGCTTTGATTGAACTATTGTGTTGTCGAAAAAAGAAATATGTTAAAACCGATCCTCTATTCTTGCTTTTTGATGAATTTGCTTACTTGTATAGCTACTGAAGATGATTCCATGTATTCAGCATATCGTGTCAGTTTTTCTTCCATAAATGGCTCGCAAATAATAAAAAATGCCGTAGTTAATATTGCGACAATGTTAAATAAACGATAGGGTTTTAACAGCTTGGAAGAATAGTACATATGTTCTCCGATAAATTTTAGAATACTCAGCGGTATTTGGCTCATATAATTCGCAGGCAACATTTTTCCAATCCTACCACTTCCACTGTCGAGCTTTTACTGACCGAAGTTACGAGAAACTTGTTTTTTATGTATAGTTTGGGACATCTTCTGAAATAGCCGGGTTAATTGCAAGCAATTGAATACGTTTAGATAATGGTCCTTGTTTAATGATTATATGTAGGGTGGGTATACACAAATAAGGCATCAATAATTTCTTATTCCGTAAAATTGGGAAACTCGAATAAATAAAGTTTGTGTACACAAATGTAAATGAATTGATTAAGGGGTACATAATTTGAAAAGCGTCACTTTTTCTTTCTTCATGTCGTTTTTAAAATTAGGGTGAACTGAATTTCATGTAAGAATTAGAAGTTTAAATCAGTATTATAATTAGCTTTATTTCTTGTATTAACGCATCTATAGAAATGTAAGTATTAGCTCTTCTTGCTTATTTGAAGATAACAGTAATTTAAATACATGCACTCAAGATTTTTGTACCTAATTAATTTCAATAATTACTCATACTTCTCGTCTTACTATATTTGTATCATATATAAAATCAATCCAGTAATGAAGCGATTACCTTAAAGTACAGTGAATTTAACTAATAATCTTGTAAATGTTTCGCAAAAAGAAAGTATATGCAGAAAAAGATTATTTCAACACCTGAAACAAATTATACAGAACATTTGTCAATGCAGAAACCATTGAAACAATGTCAAAAAACTCTTAATATTGTGCGGCATTTCGGGTATCTATAAGATGAAAAAAAAATACGTCAGTAAATATTATCTATATATAAGTTAAAGCAAACTTTATTATTTGTTTTAATTTAGAAAATCTACAAATTTTGCATTCTAAAAAACTCTATTATAATTTAAAAACGTTTACATTCGTGTTTTAATTACGTAAGTGAAGATTATTAATGAAACTATAGAACATAGCCTCAATTTAACTATAAACTGTATTCCTTAAAAGAGTGTATACAGAAAAAGATAATTTCAATACCTGAAAGAAAAAAAAATATTATAATAGGAAAATCAATAGATCATAATCAAAATTTTAACTTACAGAAGTAAAGGCGCGCAAATTTATTTCCAAAATTCCGCCTCCCAACAAGCATTCCCGTAATTGCCCTCTCATTATGGTAAACAGTAACAGCTTTTGGCAATCCAGATTGCCCTTGTACCAATCCGACATGTATAAAGCGGTCGAAATATTTTCACACTGAGAGGGAAGTGACGAAGTTACAATAGCAAAATAACTTTACTTCGTTTATCCTACCTCAACTGTTATAGCCTCGGCTGGGAAAGTGTAAAAGGCAAATTGGGAGACAACCGCTACTACACCCATTAGGCGTTCCATTTCGAATTTGGAACTCCTGGAAGTTTAACTAGTTATATGAGCAAACATGGACAACAGTTATGTAGCAAAAGGGAGTTATTAAAAAGAGACATTTAATGTTGTGGAAAGAGGTTAATAGGCCTTCATTCGAAACAGTTAATTTTGTCACACATTAGACCGTCACAGCACAGCACGACGCGTCCTGTCAAAATACGGATACAATTAAAACAATCCAAATGAATGAACAAGTGCCTACTGTTTCAACACACCAACACAGCATGACCCAGCGCGATATATTTGTTATACCATATACCATTGACTTTTTGACGGGACACACTGTGTTGGTGGGTTGGCTGGTCGGCGAGGGAGTGGGTTGATCGAAATACAAACCCAAGATGGATAATAAATTTCGGCGCTACCTGCTTAGGAGTACTTACCCTGTCATGCCCCCTGATAAGCAGGAATCCAAGGTAATAATTAAAACTCGAGGGGTAAAACGGTTTGCCAAAAGTTGGTGTTATTGACATAAAATTCAAGAAAATAAAAGTGATACTCTGTATCAGTAAACGTTAATAACGACAAAAAAATAAGAATGAAATATGACATAAAATTCAAGAAAAATAACTATGATACTCTGTATCAGTAAATGTTAATAAAGACAATAAAAATAAGAATGAAATATTGTAAAACTATAACAGAAAATCCTGCGGTAGGATTCAAACACCAAACGCTTTGGCCAACGCAATCAGTTCACACACGTTGTATAAAGAAAATTCTTCGCCTAAGTTAATTTTAAATTTCAGAAAAGTTTTACAGTACAAAAAAATAAACTATTAAAATAGAACTAAATATTTGACTCGATTATACCAGTGGTGAATGAACCACCCTGTATATTACAGCCCGATATTTAATCGGTTGATGTTTTAAATATAGTTTGAAGTCGTTAAAAAATGAAAAGATATCTGAATATTACAGTTAACTATTTTTCTGAACTAGTGACCCCTCCGATTCTCAATATAACATAAAAATTTACAGTAACGTTGAATAAAACATAAAAAAACTAAGTGATCGGAGTTGATAATTTACTAATGAAAATTTTAAACGCGGACAAAATTTACAAATAAAAAGGAAACGTGCAAACTTGGCTTTTGTTCTCAATCAGCTGTTACGGCCTTCGAAATCCTCTCCTATCCGAACAGATCGTAGCCTCTGGGCAGACTCGGTACTATCCGAAGCAGATGGTCCACTTAATTCAAGGAAAGTAGGATTCTCCAAAGGGACTTAAAAAGGTCGCAGAAGTCCTCAGCCGCACGAGGGTATTCAAAATCTCACACAAAACGAAGATACCAAAATTCAAAGAAATAAGGGGTATTGAAAAAAACCTCGTTAAATAACGAGGTTTTACAACGAAGAGAAGAAAGAAATGGCGTTGCAGACGCGTGTGTTCTCAAATTATATCCCAATATATCGGCCCCATCAGTCGTGATACTCACAAAAATTCCACACCAAACACAAGCGAAGATACGGCCAATGAATATTTCAAGCAATCTTCCAATTAAATCCACAGATGTATGAAAATATCAAAAATTTCCAAAATAGGAAGATGTACTCGTAAGAACACGTCTGAACAACAACCCAGAATGGCCAGCAAGCCGGAAGGAAGGAAACGTCACACAACCAATCAGAAAACAGATAAATAAAATAAGAAAACAGACATAGAGACGCCCTCTAACGTCGAAAAGATGTAAACACAGAATAAAATGATCTAAATAGACGGTCAATTGGGCAAAACGAACAGATCGATCAAAGCGTGGGAATCGATAATACCGGCATAATGCAAAACGAACAAACATATCTTGCGAACCTAGAAATGAAAACGTCATCTGTCAAACCATGTGAATTGAAGGAAGTTACTAAAATTGAAAGAAATTAAACGAAAATCTAAGACCGTAATAAGTGTTAGAAACTGACTGTAAGTAAATGAGACTAAAAGCTCTAAATTCTAGCTAAGCCGCACAAACAGAGGAAAGAAAACAAAATTTGAAAGCCAAAAATTAAACGATAATGTTTACGTTGAGGAATTACAAGACGTAGGAGCATCTCTGAAAGTAAAAGAAGGTAGAGGACGGACATAAGGGAAAATAGGATTACAAAAGCTTGTCGAAAAGACTAGCGGAGAACTAATTCGAGGTAAGCGAAGTAAAGAAAAACCGTAGCATGTAATACTTATACATGTAACTATCACTCATCTCTACTCTAAGAAGATATTTAAAAGTGCTCTTTTGCTGGCTTTTGGTTTGGTTTGGTTCGACTTTTTTTTAAGTTGGAAACACTTTTGGCCTTTTGGTTTTTTGTATTTAGTCTCCTATTTTTTTTACCCATTCAATTATCAGCCATTCCAGCATCCTAGTACCCTACGCCCTGTATACAGATCTCTGGCTGATTTATCGAAGTAATTCTTTGAGTTCATTTTTGGCTTGCCAGAAATTGCTTCTATTCTAGCGTTCAGAGCCTCGCATTCACGCAAAATGCGTTCTTTTTCCTCTCATTACACAGTCTGCAGTTGGTATCCCTAGTGTTGATCCAGATTCTCTGTAGGTGTCCTTTCAGAGCACAGCAAAGCGAAGATGATTCCTACTAAGCTAAAGTATTTCTTCAACCTTCTTTTCTGATGGTCCCTTGATAAAGGTCTTATCATGAGCTTGCTTTGTTGCATTATTCCAGTGTTCTTTTCTTACGTGCTCTCGTGCTGTTTTTAGCCAATCTTAGAATAGGTTCAGGGCCTATATATGAAGCAGATAATTCCTTTCTTGCTAACCTATCAGCTTTTTCTTTTCCTTCGATTGCTGAATGCTCGGACACTCACAGCAAAGTGACTTCGTTTCTGTCTATAAGGCTTTTCAGTTCTCGAATACATTCCCGAACCAGTCTTGATTGTATCTTCGGGTTCATTAGCGCCCTCAGTATCGCCTGGCTGTTTTGGTACAACATTATTTTAAATTTTACGAGTAATTTTCCAATATTTAATAAATGTAGAATTTTATTTTAATGTTGACAAAAATACTCCAAATTGTGGTACTGGTAATGCTGCAAACTTCTCCTGGACACCTCACCACAAACTGCACTAAACTAGACGCACGTTTCGATAGTAAAGCTATCATCATCAGCAGAAACACTTAACTTATTTTAATGTGTTCAAAAGAATTCTGAAATAAGGATCTTACCCCAACAATGTATACAATTCCGAGCAATTCGAACTCAAGGTAAGAAAATAATGGAATAGCAGTATGAAGGAATATATTTCTTGCATTCGCCGAAATGCCTAGAACAGTAACACCTTATTGCAAAACATTTAATCTTTCATTCATCGTTTACCTCAACAAATGCACATGACATCTTACCAAACGGCAAAGCTCATCCCTGACGCTCGAACTATCATCCACGCTTCGAAACAATCTCTCCATTCTGTGCCTCAATCTTCGTATTTGGATCACGATTTCCGCACACAACGACAAGTACAGGCAATCGCAAGTCATTATGATCGCCGGTAGCAGCATTAACACGTAATACTGCAACGCCAAAACTATCGTGGCCAATACCACTGAATCCGGTTCCCAAGTTTCCAGGACGAATCTAGTTTTTTGGAATACCGGTCTGAGCATGAAGACGGTAATGACGGCCGCTGAGTGGATTTTGAATGACCACTCTGCCAATGTGATTAGTTTTTGAAATTTTGTATCTACAGCTAGGAAATTTTCCGTGAAATCTTTCCGATCCCAAGGTATTTTCGCCAATTCTGCCAGTATTTTTTTAATCTTTGGTTTGTTGTGTATTAGAAATAGATACTTGACCTCCATCTGAAGATGAAACGAAGATTTATTTGTTATGGAACATTGAGATCAGAAAGTATTAACAGTTTTACACAATTTAAGAGGGCAAGAAGCAAAACAATACAAGTATATTTGGTGCATGTAAATGAGTTTCATGCAGATTTGTTCTAGTCTACTGGTATAAAAGTTGTAGCCGGGTAAGCATAGGATGCCAGATAACCCAAAGAATTTTTGAAGCTTAAAATTGAAATATATATTGGATCCTATAGAAGTGGTTTCATCTCTGAATTTATTCAGACCAAAAGCATTCATTCATTCAAGTTAGGGTGGGCAATTGATGTCCGAGCACTTGAGCTTGGCGCTCATTGTACCATCC
Source organism: Protaetia brevitarsis (assembly GCA_004143645.1). Classification (NCBI taxonomy): domain Eukaryota; kingdom Metazoa; phylum Arthropoda; class Insecta; order Coleoptera; family Scarabaeidae; genus Protaetia; species Protaetia brevitarsis. Next base: position 61,100 of record RXPK01001872.1, on the reverse strand, counting down.
CTATTGATTTTCTTATTTCCACTCGAGCAACTTGGTGTTCTCTATAAAGCCCAGTATCTTGCCCAGTGGAAACTTGAGGACCTTCGAGGGCTCCAATAGATCTCTCCCGAAATATTTCTGCCTGAGTACCTTTAGTTCCTCACATGTGCAGATTACATGTAAACTCGTTTCTTCCTGTAGTTCGCATCTTCTACACCACGGTTCGCTTACACGGCCTGTGTTGTATAGATGCTTTTTCAGAGGGCAGTGTCCAGTTACTAACCCAGTAATGGTTTTTCTTTCTTACTGCGCTTGAGTAGGTTATCAGAGAAACTGTCATTCCCATCCCCTATCAGCTGAATTAGTAAGAGAAAGCTAGTAAAAGAACAGAGAAAGAAATCTTTGAAAGAATTTGGAGAACACATAAGAGAAACATAAGACTGAAACTTCTGGACGAAAATAAAAATGTTGAGAGGAAATGAAGGAAAACAAATTAAAAATATAAGAGATAAAATGATCAGGTTCAAACGAAAACAGGATGATGTGTCAGAGGTATGGACAGAGCATTATAAGGACAAGTCTGATGCTGACATTGGTACTGAAAGAAAATATAAATAGAGGGGACAGCAGGACAAGCTACAGATAAGACGTAAAAAGAAGTTGAAGAAACAATACAAAAAATTAAAATTAGAAAAGCAAGTGGAGAAGATGAGATAGCGTCAGAGATAGCTAGGCAGAAAAGGAAGGAAATGGATATTGCTTGTTGGAGTTTATTTTTTTATTGCAGAGTATAGTATACTATATGTAATGTGTCTTCGTCCTTTACAAGGATTTTTATTAAAAAAAAATAACTGAATAACTTACTAATGTTAGTTAATATTTGATAAAGTAATATCATGTTGGTGTGTAATCATAACAATAGCCATTCAAGTTTATTTTAATATTTTCACATTTTAAGAAAAAAATCTTGAAAAATACATTAAATATTGAAAAGTCGATAAATCAGTTTTTGTGTTTCAATTAAATTAATCCAATAAATCCACTATCTCTCAATTTTTGATCAATAATTGGAAATGAATATTGAAAAGCTCAAAGAGGCATGCAATGAAAAAAATGGAAATTACCAAATAAGTAGGAAGAGAAATTGATAAAAAAAGGTGAACAAACAGAATGTGAAAATTACAGAGCGAACTGTTTAGCATAAACAATCTATAAACTATACAGAAGATTTTTAGCAAACATATTTAGGGGGTTTGGCATAATATTAACTATTTAAAAAATATTTTTTTCAAATTTTGCAAATTTTCAAATTCGATAATTTAAATTTTCTAATATTTTTAAATATTCAATTTGCATTAATGGTTTACGATTTACTTTCTAGCAATTCACCATTTCTTTCTATTTGAGAATTCCGTTATTTATGTGCTTAAAATTATTTAAACTAAACGAATTTTCATTTTACGTTTCGAAATAACTTTATTCCATTTTCAAAAACCATTTGATATAGCGAGTAGACCTATTATTATTATAATTGATATCATTAAAATAGATCTATTAACATATTTTCCAAAAAAACATATATTCGTATATAGATGAAAACATAGGTTACTGTAGGGACATCACTAACAAGAATGTTTTTCTAAAAAAAAATATTTTAAGCTAACACAATTAATTTTGTAATCACAGTTATTTCTGTTTTTCACCTGAAGAAGGTTAATTATATGCCGAAACCTGTAATGACATAGATAATTTGAATATAGTAAATAAAATAAAAATAGGTACTTATTTCAACCTTATTCAATCATATTCTAGATAAATTAATTATTAAATAATTTAAACCTTGATTATTGTTGTAGATGCCCTGAAGATGGCCCAGTTGAGTTGAAGTCGAAACATGTAAGCCAAACAAATAAATCATTTCGAGATTGAGAATGTTTCTTTTTTTTTGTCTTTTACAAAAATTGGATTGTCTATAAAAAAAATTGAGGTAGCAAGCGAATGGAAATAGAAAATTTAGAAAGAATTTGGTGATTGTATCAAAGCAGCTACTTCGTCCATACGAAAAGGGAATGAAAATTAAAAGAAAATTGGGAATGTGGTCGACATAAACCGAACTATCCTATTTTTTTCCTGATAGCCTGCAAAAAATTGCATATTTTATTTTTACAAATTCTGATTGGGCAATCTAATTGTGTAATAAACATTTGCAACCATTTTTTTACTCTGAGTCATTTAATATTCAAAGCTGAAAATTTGGCTGTGGACCGCTTCTAGAGGATAAAGAATGTGCCCCAATTTTCAGCCAAAAATCCCTTGGGGCTAACAAACCATATTCATATTTTTCCAATATCAATTTTGCACCTTTTTGCTTCCTACTCTTTCAATTCACACTTTTCAAACACAGATTTTACTCACATGTATGGCGATCGAAAAAGATTCCATATATTCTGCGTATCGTTTGGAGTTTTCCTCCTTGAATGGTCCAGAAACGACGAAAAAGGCCACAGTTGATATAGCAACAACATTAAATAAACGATAGGCTTTTAACAGCCTCGAAGAACGGTCTAAATCCTCCCCAATAAGTTTTAGAATACTCAGCGGTACTCTACTCATGTAATTCGAAGATAACATCTTTCTAACCCTGTCACATTCAAAGTCAATATTTCACTGCTGATGTTACAATAAACTCGTACGATTATTTGGGGAGCAATTTCTTTCCAGGAGTAATAGAGCTAATTAGAGGTAATCTAGTATATATGTACGTAGAAAACTTCTTAATCTAAAATAATGACTTCCTAAACATACGGTATATTCTAATTAGGGTGTATTCAATCCTTGTAGAACACTCCTTCTTTATTAAGTTTAAAATTAAAATCGCTGGACTTGATCTAAACATTTAGGTTTAGATGTAGTTATAAGAAGTCAATGTTTGATTTTGTGTATATATTTTTTAACAAAAACGATTGGTGTATATATGAAAAGCTGTCTTACAACATTTCAAATTAGGAAAACCGATGCTTCTATAGTTGTAAACATCTAAATTTATATATTGTTTTTTTACTTGAATTATGTTTTTATATCACTGATCATAATATTTTTTTTTTTTGCATTAAAGAGATCCCAGCCCATCAGCCACGTTATTATAGTTTATGCAGGATCGAAGCTTCATATTTGAATCTTACATTCCTTGATAAATTGCGGTTATAGTGCGGTATACTTCAATGTTATTAAATTGCAAAATAGGTATGATAGCTGTAGGTAGCTGTACATTCAAGTTAAACAGACTTTTAAATAGTTTGCGTCGATGTGCTTTATAGTTACTAATACCCCGAAACCAAATGATTCAGATCCGCTACGTCAAAACTGCACGAACAAGCTGGAGAATCTACTAAACCCAATTTATAAGGATATGCTGGATAAACACCATGTCCAAAACTCAATCTAGCGATTGTAGTGTAGAAAGGACGCGGAACTGTAATGCCATTATGCCATCGAGAGTAAAGTTGTTAATGGGGTCAAAAAATGCACAGCTCAAATAGATATTTGCACACTTTAAAATATTCTGTCTCTTAAACACATAAAAATAATACTGTAGCACTTATATTCTGTATCACTGTATTTTTATACAATAGATGGTTATACAACAAAATGTTAATTAATTCCATTGCCATCCACATTTTTGAATGTTGAAATACTACATTACTAAATATAGTGCAATATTGAGATATTTTAATAGAATAATAAATATTGTCTTATGTTCTAAATTCACAGTTATTTAAAGTTATAGTATCATCCAAGATCACAGCTAAAGTTCATTTATTATAGCAGACGAGGTACTACGTGAGTCAGTTTGCTATGACGTCACGACCGTGTTGCAAATTTTCTGTTCGTGAAAACGTAAACAAACCGTTAGGTTATTTAACTGTCAAACACTTTTGAATAAACAAACTCTTAAAAATAACATTTACCGTTAATATTACTGATGATTCTTTTTGAAAATCAGGATTTAAAGTATGTTAATCATGATAGCAGTGGAAAAAAAATAACAAAAAAGCACAAGAGAGTACAATAAATTTAATCGGGAGCATTATCGCTTAACGTATTCACAGTAACGATTAGTATGCAAGTTTCTTCTCTATCCAAACTAGTCTCTCTGATTTACTACTTCTGAATTTCGTTTCCAATATGTAGCACACCAAGTACATCAAATTTCCAGACTAATTTAATTCAATCCGCTTTATACTATTGTATGCATCCTCCGATCTGCTATATTTCATCCATCGTTTTGTAACAAACTTCCTTTTCTTTGAGAACAAATAATATCTACCACAACAATATGTTTCAACCATACAAAAGTATTTTTCTTTAAGAACACTGTCCAAAATGTTTAATGTGTTACGTTAGTCTGAAAAATGTATGTGAAAGAACCATTGCTGTAAACAATATTTGTATATACTCACTGCTTTTGTACTTGTCATAAATTGTGTTTCCAATAGCACATTGACAATAAGTAGAATAATCAATTTTTACAACATCTATTTCGTATGCATTTTTGTTTTGAGTTAGTGGATGTAATTCCTTGTTTACTCATGAATGAAATTTTGTTTATGTTTGCAACATGAATGTTTAGAACACTCGTTACTCTCTAAAAGCGAAACACTGTAAAGAATATGACATTAAAAATATATGGATTTTATACTCCTCGCACGAAAGTTAACGGGAGTAATGGCCCGTTGTTCTCGCGTTCTGCGTCGAAATACACGATTAACGAAACTATTAACTCCTTCGATTGTTTACACAATGGTTTCGATATGGTTTAGTTGTAATAACTACTTATTTTAAATAAATATATACCAAGTATAAACGCAAATTCCCACACTTTACTGCAAATCCAGAATATAACCCTTTGACAGTTGACAGCAATAAATAAATTGGTGGGAATACATTGGGAAGATGTGACAAGCATGCAATTTAAAAAAAGCAGTAGGCACCAACATAGTATCTTTAATTGAACATGAATAAGTTATATGTTAGTTGGTTATTTTAATAATATGGTATTGCATGGCCCGAATTTGCAAGTAATGACGTACCTCGTCTGTTATGGTAAATGAAGTATACCAATGATGTATTAGCTGGCAAATTAGATAAGCTGACATCACAGTGAGCTTATTATAGTAATTGGTTAATACCATAATAGCTCGAACACAAACATATCTTTTAGTTTATTACTGTGTAATACACGTGTGTGAAGTGTGAAGTGTGAAGAGTAAAGACGCGCAGGCGCTAGCGTGTAAAACAAATTCGACTTCAAATGAAAATTATGTAGATAACATATAATGTTTGTGGTTAATTTAATAAAAAAAATTCAAAAATAAAGATATCGTCGAAATAACAATCCTAGCGGTTATGATTAACCAAACCTCTTTTATTAATTTAACAAATAACATTCTCTAAATGTCAGAAACAATAATTCTAACAAAATTTTATTGGTAATTCAACCACAATTTCCAAAAATTAAATTTTGTTTGATTTCAACATATTTTTTTTCTTCTAATAATTAAACAAAAATATAGTTATTCCAATAATATTTTTTCAAACAATTCATATTTGTCGGATTAATGCAAGTATTTTTCTAAGTGCACCTAACCGTAATATGAACCCCCGTACCCAATTTAATTATATATTTCTCAAAAGAGTGTATAGAGAAAATGATAATTTCAATACCTGAAACGAAATAAAATGCATAAACAAACCGTGGTTACTCCCAATCAAGATTTCTACTTACAGAAGTAAATGCGCGCAAGTTCACTTCGACAATACCACCTCCTAGTAGGCATTCACGCACTTGTCCTCTCATTATGGTAAATAATAAGAGTTTCTGGCAATCCAGGTTGCTCTTATACCAGTCGGACATGTATAGAGAGGTTGACACTTTTTCAAACTGCAACAACAAAAAGCCAGTATAGAAATCAGTACCATATAGACTTTTTCGTTGATTTTACCTCAACCGTTAGGGCCTCTGCTGGAAAGGTGTAGAAAGCAAATTCAGAAACAATTTCTATTACGCTGATTAAGTACTTGATCTCAAATTTGGAACTTCTAAAATTTAACTAAGTGTTATTACAGGATGTTTCGAAAGTAATCTGAAATATTGTTGTGGACTGCTTGTCATTCAATTTTAAGTCGATCTGGGGAGCTTGGCAGAGGAACGCCATTTTCGTTCAAGGCTGATATAAAAGTTAACATTTAAAAAATAAAAAACCATACTTATGTGATCAAACAAGAAGCATCAGTTACCCAATTCCTATAATAATGAAAAATGGGAACTGTTATCATTTGATGAAATGAAAATATGAATACAACTATATACACAAAAACAAAGTAAGAAATGATAAGGCAAGATAAGCATGTTTAAGACATTTAATACTTTACTACACTGTTGAAGATTTTAACACTTTTTTGACTAATTTAATAATCAGGAGAGGTCCACACTCTTTTCGTGTTATTTTGTCGAGAACTATAGAAGTTTAAATTTGACGAGCAAAGATAGTCAAGTATTGTCTATTGCTAAGGGGTTATTTTGTCCAACTGACAGGTGGAATTATAAAATACTTCTAGTCACATTTTATTTGATTTAGACTAGACAAATTTACTAGCTGTTTAATTAAATGAATGCGATCTATTGGGTGTTTTAACACCATTTTCTAAACACAACGTCTTTTTAATATGCAACTCCTATTTCTTAGTGCTATAATATTCTCTCTTTAAGACGTTTTCTCAATTATAAATATGCAAAACCACTCATTCACAAGTTTTGGTTTCAACTAAACGTACCAATTTTAAAATGATTTTTTGAGAACCATTATAAAATTAAGTGAATGTTTATGCTATTTGATTCAAGTCTAAACTGATTGCGTAAATAGATGTTTCCAATACATCTTTAAGATGTTGAAATTTTTTATACCCACTGGAATTAACGTTTAATAACACGAGGTTACACTTTGCAAGTCAGTCACATTTGGTGGTTTGTTTGGATATGTTAATACGGAGAATCAAACACGAAAACAGATACACGTGCAATGCAGGTGGTGCGTATAATGCAATACTGTATTAGAATAGGTGGGGTTTCTATATTTCTATCCGAGGGAAAAATTCTGATTGGTTGACGCTTTTGAATGTCTAGAAAAATAGTCAATCCTCATATCTGAACAAAGAATTGACACGAAGTTCTAGTAGTTTCTGTTCTATTAAATACGCGTAGTCAACTCGTCTGGCAAAGTTTGGAAAAATCAACACTAAATATTTGACTAGCGCAAAATTAACGCCAACACCGTAATATTTTCAATTCGTACTTATAATGTGTAAGAAGACTTACCCCAGAAATGTATACAATTCGCACAATTGGTCTGCAGGGTGGTTAATAATGAAATAGTAACATAAACGAATAGATTTCCTGCAGACGACTGAATACCCTAATAAAGTAGTAAAAATTATAACTTAAATTACGTATTCGGTTTTGCATATACCTTAATAGATGTTCATGCCATTTTATCAATTGGCAAAACTTCTTTCTGACTCCAGATGTATCGTCAATATTTTCAAATAATCTCTCCATTCTGTGCCTCAATCTTCGTAAATTAATCATGATTTCGGCACACAGCGCCAAGTATAAACAATCACAAGTCATCACGATCGCTGGTAAAAGCATTAGAATGTAATACTGTAGCGCTAAAGCCATCGTAGCCAATATTATGGAATCTACTTCCAAAGTTTCTAGAATATATGGGTATTTTTGGTACGCTGGTCTCAGCAAGAAGACCACAACCACAATCGTCGAATGAATCGTGAACGTCAATACCGCTAATCTGATAAGTTTTTGAAATTTTTGATCTGACCTCAAGAAGTTTCCCGTAAAATCTTTCGAATCCCATGGTATTTTCGCCAACTCCGCCAGTAAGTTTCTAATCCTCGATTTGTTATATATGAAAAACAGATACTTGATGCCCACCTGAGAATAGAACAATATTTTATAGTATACGGAAAAGCTTTGATTGAACTATTGCGTTGTCGAAAAAGAAAATGATCTTCTATTTTTGCTTCTTGATAAATTCGCTTACTTGTACAGCTACTGCAGATGATTCCAGATATTCAGCATATCGTGTCAGTTTTTCCTTGTTGAATGGCGCGCAAATAACAAAAAATGCCGTCGTTAATATTACGACAAAATTAAATAAGCGATAGAGGTTTAGCAGCTTCGAAGAATAGTACATGTGTTCTCCGATAAATCTTAGAATACTCAGCGGTACTTGACTCATATAATTCGCAGGCAACATCTTTCCAACCCCAGCACTTTCTCTGTCGATCTTTTACTGACTAAGTTACCAGAAAGTTGCTTTTTAATTGGTCTGCGTACGTCGCTAGTAATAATACCACGTGTTTCAACAAATCGATACAAATGCAAGAATATATCAACGTATAAAACATGACTTATAATGTAAAAGATTCGGCAAATGAAAGTGATAAGGCCAAGATAGATAGAAGAACGCAAATTAACCCAAGAGAAAGCCATAAGTTCATCGGAAGTATCGAAGAATTTAAAAATATCGTTTCAGAAATAGTGAAATAAGAAACTAAACATCTTTTGCACGAGGTACAGTGTTTAAAACAAGAACTAAACACACAATTTCGAATAAAAAAGAAGGAGAAAGAAAAAGCGAATTAGTAGTAAGTAGCGAAAGTAGTTCAAGAATTGGATTCAACAATTTAATCAATATCAATTGAAACCATTATTAATGCAGAAGATTTGTCATAAATGGCGAAAGAAATAACTGAAAAACAAGAAGAAGAAATTTTAAACGTTCGACACTCCTATCTGGGAAAGAAGTAGTGGGAACAAACGCGGATGAAACAGAACACAGCTCTACCGCAGCCCAGACACGGTTATGGATGTATGTTGGAAGATGCAAGGCTATCACTACAGTTGTGAACATTCAAATTTTTCTCCAACAAAATGCTGTGGCTACAACTTTGATATCACAAAAGTAAATACTAGAGATAAAAATGTTTCATTTAAGGTAGGAGCAGATATAAGTTTAGAAAATAAATTATATGACTCTGATGTATTCTGGCTCGGGAACATAGTTGTAAAACAATATCATGTTTTTCGCAAATCAAACGAGTTTCAATCTTAATAAAAACTATTTTATTTAATTAAATGTTAGTAATGGGTTGTTACGAAGCAAACTGCTATTTTGCAGCAACAACCGTTAGCAGTTTGTAGCAGTTATTCAATATCGAAAGAAGCTGCTAGTTTTTGTAGTAGTTTCCTGATATAGTAGACAAGTATGTTGTGAAACATACATGTATATTCCTAGCAGTAAAACTGCTTCTTTACGTTAGCAGCTACAACATGCTTCAGTAAATGTTGTGTAAAATAACTAAATGCTAATGTTAATTAATATTTGATAAAGTAACATCATGTTGCTGTGTAATCATAACAACAGCCATTCAAGTTTATTTTAACATTTTCACATTTTAAGAAAAAAATCATGAAAAAGACATTAAATATCGAAACGTCGATAAATCAGTTTTTATGTTTCAATTAAATTAAGCCAATAAATCCACTATCTCTCAATTTTTGATTAATAATTGGAAATAAATATTGAAAAGCTCAAAGAGGCATGCAATGAAAATAATAGAAATTACCAAACAAGTTGGAAGAGAAATTGATAAAAAAAGTAAACAAACACAATGTGAAAATTACAGAGCGAACTGTTTAGCATAAACAATCTATATACTGTACAGAAGAATTTTAGAAAAAAAAATATTTAGGGGGTTGGAATAATATTAACTATTTAAATATTTTTTTTCTTCAAATTTTGCTAATTCGATAATTTAAATTTTCTAATATTTTTAAATATTCAATTTGCATTAATAGTTTACGGTTTACTTTTTAGAAATTCACTATTTTTTTTCTGTTTGGGAATCCCGTTATTTATGAATTTAAAATTATTTAAACTAAACGAATTTTTATTTTACGTTTCGAAAAACTTTTTTCGAAAATTTAAATTGAACTTTATTCCATTTTCAAAAACCATTTGATGGTAGAACATCACTAACACGAATGCTTTTAAAAAAAAGTATTTTAAGCTAACACAATTAGTTTTGTAATCACAGTTATTTCTGTTTTTCACCTGAAGAAGGCTAATTATATGCCGAAACCTGTAATGAATAATTTGAATATAGTAAATAAAATAAAAATAGGTAAGTAGTATTTCAACCTTCAATCATATTCTAGGTAAATTAACTATTAAATAATTTAAACCTTGATTATTGTTGTAGATAGATCTGAAGATGGACCAGTTGAGTTGAAGTCGAAACATGTAAGCCAAACAAATATATCGTTTCGAGATTGGGAATGTTTCTTTTTTTTTTGTCTTTTACAAAAATTGGATTGTCTAGAAAAAAATTGGGGTAGCAGGGGAATGGAAAATAGAAAATTTAGAAAGAATTTGGTGATTGTATCAAAGCAGCTACTTCGTCCAAATGAAAAGGGAATGAAAATTGAAAGAAAATTGGGCATGTGGTCGACATAAACCTAATTATCCTATTTTTTCTTTTCCTGATAGCCTGCAAAAAATTGCATATTTTATTTTTACAAATTCTAATTGGGCAATCTAATTGTGTAATAAACATTTGCAACCATTTGTTTTACTCTGAGTCATTTAATATTTAAAGCTGAAAATTTGGCTGTGGACCGCTTCTAGAGGATAAAGAATGTGCCCCAATTTTCAGCCAAAAATCCCTTGGGGCTAACAAACCATATTCATATTTTTCCAATATCAATTTTGCACCTTTTTGCTTCCTACCCCTTCAATTCACACTTTTCAAACACAGATTTTACTCACATGTACAGCGATCGAAAAAGATTCCATATATTCTGCGTATCGTTTGGGGTTTTCCTCCTTGAATGGCCCAGAAACGACGAAAAAGGCCACAGTTGATATAGCAACAACATTAAATAAACGATAGGCTTTTAACAGCCTCGAAGAACGGTCTAAATCCTCCCCAATAAGCTTTAGAATACTCAGCGGTACTCTACTCATGTAGTTCGAAGGTAACATCTTCTTAACCCTGTTACTTTCAAAGTCAATATTTCACTGCTGATGTTACAATAAACTCGTACGATTATTTAGGTGATTTGGGGAGCAATTTCCTTCCAGGACTAATAGAGCTAATTAGAGGTAATCCAGTTTTGTACGTACATACATACAAAACTTCTTAATCTAAAATAATGACTTCCTAAACATACGGCACCTGGGGGGTTGGGACTACCTACCAGGCGCGTCCCCAGGTGGTGGATAGGGGAATGGCCATCTTGTGAGGGTTCGCTCAAGACAGGATGGTTAGTGGCGGCTATAAGTTCGTCCTCTCCGTCTAAAACCGGAGCATGGTTGAACGAAAGCCGTTGCCGCGAACCAGTCCCCCCTCACCCGAGCTGTCGTGTCGTGGCTACGGGCTTGCACAGGGTTCCATTACGATGCCAGTTGCTGCCTTCGGTTATCGAAGGCCCAACTGTCAAACCATATCCCGAAAGGGATGGGGGGTCTTGGCTTAACTGCACGGACCGAGAGGAGACAACCTCAATAAAAACCTAAATCCTAAGGCGGCGGACTAGGCTGATGGGATGCGTGGCTGGATAGAAGACCAGTCTCTACTAGTCCAACCTTGGGGCACCTGGCGCACCCCATTGTATCTAGCCTTACCTCTGCATGCGGGGCTCTGTGGAGGTGGACCTTTTCTTCCCTAGCTACTCGTGGGATCAACCATGGAGAAAGAAACTAAAACAAAACAAAACTCACCTAAGCGGGACGACACCGCTAGCAAACAAAAATGGAGCAAACCCTCCAAAAGAGCCTCCTACTTCCAAAGTGGAAATACCCCACAAGGAGGAACAAAGGGAGGAGCAAAACCCCAAACCTCCTTGGCTCTTCGGAGAAAGAGCAGAAAAAACCAACCCCCTACCTGAACTAGGACAACCTGGAGGTAGGACGATCCGTTGCGACGTGGTCTCAGCGGAGCAGGGTGCAAGTGGTACCTACGCTACCTCAGTGAAGGCTTGAACCAGAGGAAGCGAGGAAGAAGGCCTTAGAACATAAGCCGAACCACTCAAGCGGAGAGGAAGGAGACTACTCCAACTCAAAAGCCGCATAAGAGGATAAAACAGGAAGTGGGTAAAAGCACCATCCTGCCTCCACGAAAGGCAGCTATGCAATGGCTGTCAAGAATGTGGAGAAAGTTGCAATCCTGCCAAGGGCGTTCCCTGAGGTCACCCTCAGTGGAGACGAACAAACGGCGTTGGAGGCCGCTTTAGTGGAAGAGATGTACGGCGGATGGGAGCACAAGATCCAATTCGAAGGCATCCATTTTAGGCCGGGGCTGATCCTGGTTGATGTGAACACCGCATTCTGCCGAATGGCTCCGCCTAAAGGTACCCAAGCTAAAAGCTTGGAAGGGAGTGGAACTGACACGTGCGGGGGAAACGAAATTCCAAACCGCACGTCGCCACCCTATACCTCCCAGATGTCAGGGAGAAACCCTGAAAGGCTTCTATCTTGATAGAAGCACAAAACGAAGGGCTCAGGACAAACCTTTGGAATGTCCTTAACCTAAAGGACGAAGGCAAGGGCCGGCTTCTGAGGGTGGGAATCGATGAGGCTTCCTACCAAACAATCAGGAGCAAAGGGTACACCATCCACTATCGGTTTGGGAGAATCCCTGTGCATGGCTCAAGAAGCAGCCAAAGGAGGACGAACCACTCCTAGCACCTCCAAGGAGGACCAGCCTACTCCTGGCGTATCCAAGGAGGACAAACTCACTCCCGGCGCACCGAGGGAGACCAACCCACTCCCGCGTAAGGAGGACCAACCTGAAAGCGATGTGGAAAGCATTGGTAGCTTCCACATTGCAGCCCTCTATCACGGAGAATCGTCATCGAATCGATGGAGGTTGACGTCACCGCAGAGGGGAAGAAGAAGAGGGGGACAAGACCCTTACCGGTGAGGACAGCACCCTCACCGAAACTAACGGCGAGATGGCGGGCATAAATATTGCCCAAGTGAACGTCCACCACGCCAAGGAGCTTCCGCCGTTATCTCCAGGACGTTCACAAGAGAACATCTCAGTATGGCGCTAATTCAAGAACCCTGGGTCAATAAAGGACAGGTAAGAGGACTCGCCTGTAAAGGCAGCAGAGTGGTATGCGACAATACCGTATACCTAGAGCATGCATCTTGATTAGAGACAACATTAACTATATTTGTTCTTCAGAATTCTGACGAGAGACCTTGCGCGGTCCGAGCATACTCGAAATCAAGGAAAAACGTCAAGAAATCGTAATAGCCTCATGCTATTTCGACGGAGATGGGCTGTACCACCAGCTGAGCTGCAGAGGTTAGTGGAGTACTGCCAGAAGAAGCGGCTACCACTACTCATAGGATGCGACGCTAACGCACACAACACTGTTTGGGAAGCAAGGACACCAATCAGAGAGGTGAGCACTTTTAGAGTATATTCTTTGTAATAACTACTCGTACATAATATTGGGAATACCGCCACATTTGTAACAAGGGTAAGGAGGAAGTGTTAGATATTACACTTAGTACACTGAACCTAAAGATCTGTTAAAAGACTGGAGGTATCAAGTGACCTTCTCTCTCTGATCACAGAATGATTGTGTTCAGACTAGAGACGAAGACTCCAGAGCCACCACTTCGGGAATCCCAGAAAAACAGATTGGACAACTACAGAACCAATCTAAGTAGCAATCTAGAGGTCATCAAATCCAGAAAGGCCAGGCATCATCTGGATCTGGAAAACGACCTTAGAGAGGTGAACAATGCCATACTCGAAGCATACGATTCGAGCTGTCCTGTTCAGCAGACAAAAGAATGTAAGGACGCACCTTGGTGGAACAGCCATCTGTCAAAACTAAGATCCGATACGCGGAAGCTCTTTAACAAGGCAAGCGTAACGGGATTGGCAGAGTTACACCGAGACACTTACTTCCTACAATAAAGCTATCAGGAAAGCGAAAAGAGATAGCTTTAGAAAGTTCTGCGAGGAAATCGATTCAACACCTACCGCTTCGCGACTTTACAAGTAATGGCGAAGGTAAAATCGACTCAGGAATGGCACTAAGAAAGCCAGATGGAAGCTTCACCGAAGAAGTGAAGAAGAAAAGAGCTCTCCTCCTTCTAGAAACCCCTTTCCTGAAAGCAAAGTGGGAACCTCGGAAATGCTTCCGAGATATATAAAAGACCAAATAAAGAAGCTACTACAATGGCAAGACACATATGTAGCAGCGAACGGTTAAAATGGGCATTAATACCTTTCAGCCGTTCAAAACACGGGAGTAGACGGGATTTTTCCAGTCTTACTTCAGAAAGGGCAGGAAGAAATCTTCCTCACATGATTCGGATAAGCCGAAGCAGTCTGGAGTTGGGATATATTCCAGAAGCCTGGCGAAGGGCTAAAGTCACCTTTATACCAAAAGCAGGGAAAAAGGACATCACGCACCCTAAATCCCATAGACCTATCAGCCTTACATCATTCTTTTTGAAAACGGTGGAAAAGGCTGTAGATAACTACATCAGAACAGAGATCTTGGAGCGGGTGCCATTGCACCCCTGTCAGCACGCCTACCAAACAGGCAATCACTAGAGAACGCATTAGTGGAGCTGACGGACCAAATCCAAGATGCCCTGACGAATAAAGAAACCGTAGTGTGCGCCTTTCTAGACATAGAGGGTGCTTTTGACAACACTCCCCACGAGTCTGTCAAAAAAGCATTAATTAATAGGGGGGTAGACGACGTGACTTCTAGATGGATGTCGCAACTACTGTCTACCAGGGTCGGGGGAGGCGGGGGGGGACATAAGACCATCTCGGTTAGCACGACCAGAGGATGCCCACAGGGGGGAGTTACATCCCCACTTATGTGGAGCCTAATAGTAGACGAACTCTATGCGGATTGACGGATCTAGGCATATCCTGTCAAGGGTATGCGGATGATATTGTCATATACGCAAGAGGCAAATTTGAGAATACCCTCTGTGACATAGTTCAAAAGAGGACTGAACTTTAACGAGAAGATGGTGTCAATCGATGGGACTCAATGTCAACCCACTAAGACAACCCTAGTAGCGTTTACCAGGAAAAGAAAATCCAATCTTGGAACCATAAAACTGGATGGGCAAAATATAGACTGGAGAGCGGAAGTTAAATATCTAGGCCTCACCCTAGACAACAAACTTCTATGGAACAAACATGAGCTTGAGGTAACCAACAAGGCCAAAAGAGCTCTGATGGTGTGTAGAAACTTTGCAGGGAAAAATGGGGATGCAACCAAAAATACTGCTTTGGATGTATACAGCGATAGTGAGACCGATCATCACCTATGCATCAGTAGCATGGAGCAAAAGAACTAATCTAGCCACCGCGAGAATTAACCTCTCGAAAGTGCAAAGATTAGCATGTGTATGCATAACGGGGGCTATGAGAACCTGCCCAACAGCAGCTATTGAAGTAGCATTAGATCTTGCCCCCTCCACATTGTAGTGGAGGGCGTGGCGAAAAGAAACCGCACTAAGAATGGTCAAGGAAGGAATGATAGGCATAGGCCTCAATCTCCGGACGGTGATCAAACCTGGGATATGCCCGGGATGACATGTTAAAGAAATTTAGCTTTGTGAAGGAATTTACCACAAAGCTAAGTAATAGGAGCGAGTGGGATCATAACACCATCTTGAATTTTAATAAAAATGCCATCAAATGGTATACTGATGGCTCCAAAACGGCAGAAGGAACTGGAATAGGAATATACGGGCCTAGAACTACATATTCCGAAAGCTTGGGAAAATACCCAAGTAATATTTCAGGCGAAATACACGCTATTGGAAGATGTGTTCAGTTCAATATGGATAGGAACTATCGAAACAGGAGATTATCATCATGTCTGATAGTCAGCAGCCATCAAGGCGCTGAGCTCATATGAAATCAGCTCCAAGATGGTCTGGGAATGCCTAGGGAAACTAAATGAGCTAGGCAAAAGAAATAAAGTAACCCTCCTGTGGTTCCGGGTCACACAGGAGTGGAAGGAAACGAAATAACGGATAACCTCGCAAAAAAAGGGGCTGGAATGCCTTTCGTAGGGCCTGAACCCTTTTGCGGTTAAGTAGCAGTACAATATGAAAAACTAAAAATAGAAATGGAGCAGAGAAAATCCAGTTACTGGAAGAAATCTCCAGGGATGATGCAGAGTAAAATTCTTCTGGGAACTTATAACCAGAAGAGGTCTACAGAATGCATCAACCTGAGTAAGAACAATGTTCGCATATTAACAGGAATACTTTCAGGCCATTGTAGACTGAAAGGACACCTGACTAACTTGGATTGGAAAAAGATCCTGAATGCAGATTTGTTGGGGAACAGAATGAAACACCCATCCACCTCCTCTCAAACTGCGCAGCACTGTGCAACCCGAGGGCATTGTACCTGGGAGCATGTGAAATCGAAGAGGGAGACTTACCTAAACTGGGGCCCTCCGATATCCTACACTTTTTAAAAGAATAGGATTGGGAGGCCAACTGTAAAGCAGCAAGAATGGGGGACACAATAGATCTTTAGGTCGCAGTGTAACACCACCCTTCACCTACATACATACATACATACATACATACAAACATACGGCCAATTCTAATTAGTGTGTATTCAATCCTTGTGGAACACTCTTTCTTTATTATTTTTAAAATTAAAATCGCTGGCATTTGATCTAAACATTTAGGTTTAGATGTAGTTAAGAGATCAACGTTTTGTTTTGTGTATATATTTTTTTAACAAAAACGGTTGGTGTACTAAGTTTAAATATGAAAACCGATGTTTCTATTGTTGTAAATATCTGAATTTATATATTTTTTGTTACTTGAAGTATGTTTTTATATCACTGATCATCATTTTTTTTGCATTAAAGAGATCTCAGCCCATCAGCCACGTTATTGTTGTTAGCATGGGTGATGTTCATGTCGTCACGTGATTCACAACAGCCAATGATAAACAGTAAACAACAAAATCGGAAATAATGCTAAGTTGTTATAGTATGATAACTACGTTTAATTCATCGATATTTGTACACAATATGAAAAAAAACAAAGCCCATACTGCATATAGAAATAGATATTTGCACACTTTACAATATTCTGTCTCACATAAAAATAATAATAAATAATTAACAATAAAACAATAAAATGTGTGATGTCACAGTGAGCTTATTATGGTAATTTGTTAATACAAATTCAACTTCAAATGAAAACTACGTAATTTAATAAAAAACATTTAAAAATAAAGATCTAGTCGAATTAACAGTTCTAGCTCTTTCCTTAATTTAACAAATAACGTTCTAAATATCAGAAACAATAATTCTAACAAAATTTTATTGTTAATTCAACCACAATTTCCAAAAATAAAATGTTGATTGTTTTGAATATTTTTTTTTTTAAACAATTCATATTTGTCGAATTAATGCAAGTATTTTTCTGAGTGCACCTAACTGTACTATGAACCCGTACTCATTTTAATTATATATTTCTCAAAAGAGTGTATAGAGAAAATGATAATTTCAATACCTAAAACGAAATAAAAGGCATAAACAAACCGTGGTAACTAACAATCAAGTTTTCTACTTACAGAAGTAAATGCGCGCAAGTTCACTTCCACAATACCACCTCCTAGTAGGCATTCACGCACTTGTGCTCTCATTATGGTAAATAATAAGAGTTTCTGGCAATCCAGGTTGCTCTTATACCAGTCGGACATGTATAGAGAGGTTGACACTTTTTCAAACTGCAACAGCAACGAAGCTAGAATAAAAATCAGTACCATAGGCTATTCGTTAATTTTACCTCAACTGTTATAGCCTCTGCTGGAAAGGTGTACAGAGCAAATTCAGAAACAATTGCTATTACGCTGATTAAGTACTTGATCTCAAATTTGGCACTTCTAAAATTTAAGTAAGTGTTATTACAGGACGTTTCGAAATAAATCTGAAATATTGTTGCGGACTGCTTATTATTCAATTTTAAGTCGAAAAATTCATATAAACATGTGTGATAAATTTTCTCGTTAATGAGATGCAAGGTGCTAATTGTTTTTATTATTTTAATGGAAGCAATAACATTGTGACAAATAAGACATGGAAGTAGTAAATTTCAGAGCAGATGTTCAAAATGTGGAAAAAAATTCAAAAAAAGTGTCGACAGATGGCGCCACCGTACTGCCGACAGCGCCATCTAGCGGCAAACACGGGAACTACTGGATCGACGCCACATGAAACCTGTCAAAAATTAGTTCCAAAATGTGTCGACAGATGGCGCCACCGTACGGTCGACAGCGCCATCTAGCGGCAAAACACAAGAACTATTGGAATCGACGCCACATGAAACCTGTCAAAAATTAGTTCCAAAACGTGTCGACAGATGGCGCCACCGTACGTCGATAGCGCCATCTAGCGGCCAAACACCGGAAACTATCGGAATCGACGCCACATGAAAACTGTCAAAAATTAGTTCCAAAAGTGTCGACAGATGGCGCCACCGTACTGCCGACAGCGCCATCTAGCGGCAAACACGGGAACTACTGGAATCGACGCCACATGAAACCTGTCAAAAATTAGTTCCAAAATGTGTCGACAGATGGCGCCACCGTACGGTCGACAGCGCCATCTAGCGGCAAACACAAGAACTATTGGAATCGACGCCACATGAAACCTGTCAAAAATTAGTTCCAAAACGTGTCGACAGATGGCGCCACCGTACGGTCGATAGCGCCATCTAGCGGCAAACACGGAAACTATCGGAATCGACGCCACATGAAACCTGTCAAAAATTAGTTCCAAAAAGTGTCGACAGATGCGCCACCGTACTGCCGACAGCGCCATCTAGCGGCAAAACACTGGAACTATTGGAATCGACGCCACATGAAACCTGTCAAAAATAGTTCCAAAATGTGTCGACAGATGGCGCCACGTACTGCCGACAGCGTCATCTAGCGGCAAACACGGAACTATTGGAATCGACGCCACATGAAACCTGTGAAAAATTAGTTCCAAAATGTGTCGACAGATGGCGCCACCGTACTGCCGACAGCGCCATCTAGCGGCAAACACGGAACTATTGGAATCGACGCCACATGAAACCTGTCAAAAATTGTTCCAAGAGTGTCGCATCACCGTACTGCGACAGCGCCATCTAGCGGCAAACACGGGAACTATTGGAATCGACGCCACATGAAACCTGTCAAAATTAGTTCCAAAATGTGTCGACAGATGGCGCCACCGTACGGTCGACAGCGCCATCTAGCGACAAACACGGGAACTATTGGAATCGACGCCCACATGAAACCTGTGAAAAATTAGTTCCAAAAATGTGTCGACAGATGGCGCCACCGTACTGCCGACAGCGCCATCTAGCGACAAACACGGAACTATTGGAATCGACGCCACCATGAAACCTGTCAAAAATTAGTTCCAAAATGTGTCGACAGATGGCGCCACCACGGTCGACAGCGCCATCTAGCGGCAAACACGGGAACTATTGGAATCGACGCCACATGAAACCTGTCAAAAATTAGTTCCAAAATGTGTCGACAGATGGCGCCACCGTACTGCCGACAGCGCCATCTAGCGGCAAACACGGGAACTATGGAATCGACGCCACATGAAACCTGTCAAAATTTGTTCACAAATGTGTCGACAGATGGCGCCACCGTACTGCCGACAGCGCCATCTAGCGGCAAACACGGGAACTATGGGATCGACGCCACATGAAACCTGTCAAAAATTAGTTCCAAAATGTGTCGACAGATGGCGCCACCGTACTGCCGACAGCGCCATCTAGCGACAAACACGGGAACTATTGGAATCGACGCCACATGAAACCTGTCAAAAATTAGTTCCAAAATGTGTCGACAGATGGCGCCACCGTACTGCCGACAGCGCCATCTAGCGGCAAACACGGAACTATTGGAATCGACGCCACATGAAACCTGTCAAAAATTAGTTCCAAAATGTGTCGACAGATGCGCCCCGTACTGCCGACAGCGCCATCTAGCGGCAAACACGGGAACTATTGGAATCGACGCCACATGAAACCTGTCAAAAATTAGTTCCAAAATGTGTCGACAGATGGCGCCACCGTACTGCCGACAGCGCCATCTAGCGGCAAACACGGGAACTATTGAAATCGACGCCACATGAAACCTGTCAAAAATTAGTTCCAAAATGTGTCGACAGATGGCGCCACCGTACTGCCGACAGCGCCATCTAGCGGCAAACACGGGAACTATTGGAATCGACGCCACATGAAACCTGTCAAAATTAGTTCCAAAATGTGTCGACAGATGGCGCCACCGTACTGCCGACAGCGCCATCTAGCGGCAAACACGGGAACTATTGGAATCGACGCCACATGAAACCTGTCAAAAATTAGTTCCAAAATGTGTCGACAGATGGCGCCACCGTACTGCCGACAGCGCCATCTAGCGGCAAACACGGGAACTATTGGAATCGACGCCACATGAAACCTGTCAAAAATTTGTTCCAAAGAGTGTCGCATCACCGTACTGCCGACAGCGCCATCTAGCGGCAAACACGGGAACTATTGGAATCGACGCCACATGAAACCTGTCAAAAATTAGTTCCAAAATGTGTCGACAGATGGCGCCACCGTACGGTCGACAGCGCCATCTAGCGGCAAACACGGGAACTATTGGAATCGACGCCACATGAAACCTGTCAAAAATTAGTTCCAAAATGTGTCGACAGATGGCGCCACCGTACTGCCGACAGCGCCATCTAGCGACAAACACGGGAACTATTGGAATCGACGCCACATGAAACCTGTTCAAAAATTAGTTCCAAAATGTGTCGACAGATGGCGCCACCGTACTGCCGACAGCGCCATCTAGCGACAAACACGGGAACTATTGGAATCGACGCCACATGAAACCTGTCAAAAATTAGTTCCAAAATGTGTCGACAGATGGCGCCACCGTACTGCCGACAGCGCCATCTAGCGGCAAACACGGAACTATTGGAATCGACGCCACATGAAACCTGTCAAAAATTAGTTCCAAAATGTGTCGACAGATGGCGCCACCGTACTGCCGACAGCGCCATCTAGCGCAAACACGGAACTATTGGAATCGACGCCACATGAAACCTGTCAAAAATTAGTTCCAAAATGTGTCGACAGATGGCGCCACCGTACGGTCGACAGCGCCATCTAGCGGCAAAACACGGGAACTATTGGAATCGACGCACATGAAACCTGTCAAAAATTAGTTCCAAAATGTGTCGACAGATGGCGCCACCGTACGGTGGACAGCGCCATCTAGCAGCAAACACGGGAACTATTGGAATCGACGCCACATGAAACCTGTCAAAAATTAGTTCCAAAGTACGTCGACAGATGGCGCCATTGTAACGGATGACAGCGCCGTCTAATTAGACGGCGCTGTCATCCGTAGTAATTACTACATAAATACGTCCTTCCCTAATCCAAAAAAAAAATACTAATACGCCCCACTACTAATCTGTCCTAGTGTGGCAAAAAAATTAATTTGTTTTCCATTTAGAACACACATTATAGAATATA
The DNA here is from genome assembly GCA_004143645.1 of Protaetia brevitarsis. Taxonomy (NCBI): domain Eukaryota; kingdom Metazoa; phylum Arthropoda; class Insecta; order Coleoptera; family Scarabaeidae; genus Protaetia; species Protaetia brevitarsis. The sequence goes on along the minus strand of RXPK01001872.1, from coordinate 39,414 downwards.
GATAGGTATGTTTTGAGGCCGTAATGAGCAATGTATAGGTGTCTTATCAAAGCTTATTAAAAACCGCGCGCTTAGTTAAACGGTATACTAAAGACTGCTGCTAGTGAAAAAAATTTAATGATCAGGGTGGGAGTTTATGTTGAGCACAGTTTCCCATACTATATGAGAAACTGCATTCGACATAGACTCCCTGGTGATGATATTCGCCATCATCATATACAGTATCGTGAAAAGTTGTTTTCTGTATCACATATGGAGGGACATATGGTTAAGATGTTGTAAACGGCAAGCGTTTGCTCCATCCATTGGAGGTTGATCACAAGGATCAGCCGACTACTATGTATGTGATGAAGGGATCATCCTTTCAATGATCACGGCTCCCATTAGATGTTTATTTGGTAAATACGGCAGATTAACATGATACAATAGCATTTGTCACGCTATTTGTGCTAAATATTATCTGTTACTGGAATGAAATAGAAGAAGCGCCATCTATGCGACAATTTCTGTACAACAAATAAGTATTTAACGTATTGGCTATACCGGGGGGAGTTTTTTATCTTGAGACAACGAAATATCTCTAAAACACTGCATCAAATTAAAAAAAAAAGATCTTAATAAGATTTGTTATAAATGTAGGGGGCCACTGAATGGTGTCCTATTTATTCCAATAAGCTATTGGTCCATATTTCATCGATGGAAACTTAAATGGCGAAAAATATTGAAACATATTGCAGAACGAACTTCCAGTGTTACTTGAAGACCTTCTCTTGGACGTACGACAAACGATGCGGTTCCAACATGACGGTTGTCCAGGACATTATTCAAGAAAAGTATTAGATCGAGCCTACAATCGTCGATGGATCGGAAGAGGTGGTCCAGTGTCTTGGCCTGCAAGATCGTCAGATCTTACTTCCCCTGACTTCTTTTTGCGGAGCTACTTAAAGTCTGAAGTTTATAGAGAAGTGCCAACCATGAGGGAAAACATGATTGAGCGAATCACCAACGCTTGTTCAAGGATTGCGCCGGAAACACTTCTCAGTTGTGTGCGAACATTCCAATTGCGAATAAATAAATGTATCGAAGTGGAAGGGCACATTTTCTTAAATGGATATGATAAAGTAAAGTTCTTCGTTGCTGAATGGCTTTTTGAAATGTTATTTAATGTTAAAATAAAAAAAAAAAACACAAAATCATGTTTGCTTGCTTCTCTTTTTTTTTGTGTATTTTTTCTAGACATTTACAATCATGTTTTTTTTTTGCGATTACAGTGTAATCTGTTATAAATGGAAAAAAAGTTTCAAACAAAAACTACACGCTTGATGGCGTAGAATTCAAATCTGCAATACAAAATAGGGGTTCCTCCCCCCTCCCACTCTGGAGGGGTGAGGTGGGGGATCCAGTTCGGCACCATTCAGTGACCCCCCTACATTATAACACATCTTATTAAGATCTTTTTTTGATTTGATGCAGTGTTTTAGAGATATTCCGTTGTCTCAAGATAAAAAACTCACTATTTAATTGAAAACAACAAAATCGTTTTGTCGTGCAACTGTAACATTATAAACGCATTAAATTAACTGCAATTTTGGTTAGTCTCAACACATTTTTATTGACGAACTATCTTTGTATGGCCAAATAATCGAATATGTTAGGCTAAACAATAAGTTATTATTTGCCTTAAATAAGTACATGTGACAAAATTAATTTTGTTATTTTAACAAATCTTTTTTTTTTCTGGGTACTACATTTTTTTTTGTTGTATTGTGTTTCTACAATCTGGAGCAGACAAACTATTAGATTTTCTCACTATAAGTGCTGCAGTAAGTATAATAATTTTATATGTAAAAAGTATCCACAAAGTTCTACTTTCTTGAGAAATAAAATAACTAGCAATAATACAATACAAAGTGTTATATTTACTACAGGGGACAAGTTTGTTCAAGGCTAATATAAAAGGCAACTTTGGAACATGTTATTGTTAAATACCTTAAAAAATACATGCTTATTTATATAAAAATATGGACAGCTTATAAATGTTTCTTTATGATAAAATTTGTACTTATTGTGTAAACAAGACTAAGATATTATTTTATTATTATTATATTTTATTGAAAAATAAATAAGTTAAAATAATCGTAAATATAGCTTGGCAGAGGAACGCCATTTTCGTTCAAGGCTGATATAAAAGTTAACATTTAAAAAAAAATACATACTAATATGATCCAACAAGAAGCAATCACTCAATTTCTATAATAATGACAAATGGGAGCTGTTATCATTTGATGAAATGAAAATATGAATATAAATATATACACAAAAACAAAGTAAGAAATGATAAGGCAATATGTCTAAGATATTTAATACTTTACTACTTGTATAAATGTTTATTTATGATCAAATTCGTACTTATAATGTGTAAGAAGACTTACCCCAGAAATGTATACAATTCCGCACAATTGGTCTGCAGGGTGGTATAATAATGAAATAGTAACATAAACGAATAGATTTCCTGCAGACGACTGAATACCCTAATAAAGTAGTAAAAATTATAACTTAAATTACGTATTCGTTTTTTTGCATATACCTTAATAGATGTTCATGCCATTTTATCAATTCGCAAAACTCGTTTCTAACTCCAGATGTATCGTCAATATTTTCAAATAATCTCTCCATTCTGTGCCTCAATCTTCGTAAATGAATCATGATCTCTGCACACAGCGCCAAGTATAAACAATCACAAGTCATCACGACCGCTGGTACAAGCATTAGAATGTAATACTGCAGTGCCAAAACCATCGTGGACAGTATTATGGAATCTACGTCCAAAGTTTCTAGAATGTATGCGTATTTTGATACGCCGGCCTCAGCAAGAAGACCAGAACCACAATCGTCGAAATGAATCGTGAACGACAATGCCGCTAATCTGATAAGTTTTTGAAATTTTTGATCTGACCTCAAGAAGTTTCTGGTAAAATCTTTTGCATCCCATGGTATTTTCGCCAACTCCGCCAATAAATTTCTAATCCTCGATTTGTTATATACGAAAAACAGATACTTGATGCCCACCTGTAAATAGAACGATATTTTATATCACAGAAAAGCTTTGATTGAACTATTACGTTGTCGAAACAGCAAATATGTTCTATTTTTGCTTCTTGATAAATTCGCTTACTTGTACAGTTACTGCAGATGATTCCAGATATTCAGCATATCGTGTCAGTTTTTCCTTGTTGAATGGCGCGCAAATAACAAAAAATGCCGTAGTTAATATTACGACAAAATTAAATAAGCGATAGAGGTTTAGCAGCTTCGAAGAATAGTACATATGTTCTCCGATAAATCTTAGAATACTCAGCGGTACTTGACTCATATAATTCGCAGGCAACATCTTTCCAACCCTAGCACTTTCTCTGTCGATCTTTTACTGACTAAGTTACGAGAAACTTGCTTTTTAATTGGTCTGCGTACGTCGCTAGTAATAATATCACGTGTTTCAACAAATCGATACAAATGCAAGAGTATATAATATAATATAATATAATATGTATAAAACAGGACTTATAATGCAAAAGATTCGGCAAATGAAAGTGATAAGACCGAGAAAGATAGAAGAACACAAGTAAACCTGAGAGAAAGCCATAAGTTCATCGAAAGTGTCGAAGAATTTAAAAATATCGTTTCAGAAATAGTGAAATAAGAAACTAAACATCTTTTGCACGAGGTACAGTGTTTATAACAAGATCTAATCAACACACAATTTCAAATAAAAAGAAGAAGAAGAAAGAAAAAGAAGCGAATTTGGTGGGAATATCAACTAGTCCTAATATTAAAGTAGTTCAAGAATTGGATTCAACAATATCATCAATTGAAACCATTATTAATGCAGAAGATTTATCGTAAAAAGAAAACCGAATGACGAAAGAAATAACTGGAAAACAAATAGAAGAAATTTTAAACGTTCGATACGCATATCTGGGAAAGAAGTAGTGGGGACAAACACGGATGAAGCAGAACACAGCTCCATCGCAGCCCAGACGCGGTTATGGATGTATGTTGGAAGATGCAAGGCTATCACTACAGTTGTGAACATTCAAATTTTTCTCCAACAAAATTCCCTGTCTTCAACTTTGACATCACAAAATTAAATACCAAAGATAAAAATGTTTCAAATATGTTTCTAAATAAAAACTATTTTTATTTGTTTAAATGTTAGTAACGGGTTGCTACGAAGCAAACTGCTATTTTGCAGCAACACGCAACGTATACGTTATTGTAGAGACATCACTAACACGAATGTTTTTTTAAAAAAAAAAAATTTTAAGCTAACACAATTAGTTTTGTAATCACAGTTATTTCTGTTTTTCACCTGAAGAAGGCTAATTATGTGTGGAAACCTGTAATGAGATAGATAATGTGAATATAGTAAATAAAATAAAAATAGGTACTTATTTCAACCTTCAATCATATTCTAGATAAATTAACTATTAAATAATTTAAACCTTGATTATTGTTGTAGATAGGTCTGAAGATGGCCCAGTTGAGTTGAAGTCGAAACATGTAAGCCAAACAAATAAATCATTTCGAGATTGAAATTGTTCCTTTTTTTGTCTTTTACAGAAATTGCATTGTCTATAAAAAAAATTGAGGTAGCAAGCGAATGAAAATAGAACATTTAGAAATAATTTGGTGATTGTATCAAAGCAGCTACTTCGTCCATACGAAAAGGGAATGAAAATTAAAAGAAAATTGGGAATGTGGTCGACATAAACCTAATAATCCTATTTTTTTTTCCTGATAGCCTGCAAAGAATTGCATATTTTATTTTTACAAATTCTAATTGGACAATCTAATTGTGTAATAAACATTTGCAACCATTTTTTTTCCTCTGAGTCATTTAATATTTAAAGCTGAAAATTTGGCTGTGGGCCGCTTCTAGAGGATAAAGAATGTGCCCCAATTTTCAGCCAAAAATCCCTTGGGGCTAACAAACCATATTCATATTTTTCCAATATCAATTTTGCGCCTTTTTGCTTCCTACTCCTTCAATTCACACCTTTCAAACACAGATTTTACTCACATGTGCGGCGATTGTAAACGATTCCATATATTCTGCGTATCGGTTGCATTCGTCCTCCTTGAATGGTCCAGAAACGACGAAAAAGGCCACAGTTGATATAGCAACAACATTAAATAAACGATAGGCTTTTAACAGCCTCGAAGAATGGTTTAAATCCTCTCCAATAAGCTTTAGAATACTCAGCGGTACTCTACTCATGCAATTCGAAGGTATCATCTTCCTAACCCTGTCACTTTCAAAGTCAATATTTCACTGCTGATATTACAATAAACTCGTACGATTATTTAGGTGATTTGGGGAGCAATTTCCTTCCAGGAGTAATAGAGCTAATTAGAGGTAATCTAGTATGTATGCACGTACAAAACTTCTTAATCTAGAATAATGACTTCCTAAACATACGGTATATTCTAATTAAGGTATATTCAATCCTTGTAGAACAGTCTTTCTTTATTATTTTTAAAATTAAAATCACTGGACTTGATCTAAACATTTAGGTTTAACATGTAGTTATAAGAAGTCAATGTTTTATTTTGTGTATATATTTTTTTTAACAAAAACGATTGGTGTACTAAGTTTAAATATGAAAAGCTCTTTTACAACCTTTTAAATTAAAAAAAAACCGATGTTTCCATAGTTGTAAACATCTAAATTTATATATTTTTTTTACTTGAAGTATATTTTTATATCACTGATCATCATTTTATTGAGAATTTTTGGAAAATCGGACAAATATATATTTATTGTGATCCGAAGGAATGGAGTATCTATGAATAAACTATATGTCCTTTCCATTCAATATTTTATTAAATAGTACAACTAGTTTCAGCTTTTCTCCATCTTCAGGTACTCTACAATAATATAAATGTAAAAATCAATATTTTAATTTAACAATTATTTATAGTTTGAAAATTATTTTTATGTATCATTAATTCCATTATTAAAATAATATCTAATAATTAATGAACATAGAAAGCATATACAGTCCAGCATTTACCAACATATTTTGGAAACGGGTCATATACTTTCAACAACCAAGACAATTTTAACCTTTTACATAATTGTGATAAAGGCCCAAAACTAACATTGCTTGAAGCATACGAAATATATAAAGATCACAATAATAGAATGGATATGACATAGTTTATTCACTTTTATATTTTATTTATTATTTATTTTTTAACAGGATAATGTACCAGCATACACATCTCGACAAACAACAGCTTTCTTGGAACAATTTTTCGATACAAGAATTATTAATTTTCCTGAAAGATCTGCGGACTTGGCAATTTTATATAATTTTATTTTCCCATATTTGAAGAATACCATTTTTAAGACCAGACATCGCATAATCGCATTGTTATTGGAGATTCCTGCGCCGACATAACTTCACAACATTTTCCCTACGACCTATTCTTGTCAGAAACGGATGGTATCTCTTTCATTTCATAAATTAAACGATTTTTATTTTCATTATTTCTCTATTGAAAACTATATGTCTACACTAATTTACTGTTATTTATCCAAAAGTTTTCTTAACACTGCATAAAAAGAAAATGATTTCCTGAATACCTAAAACCACACAAAAAAAAATTATTAATAAAACCACAAAATATTCATGCGATAATAAAATAATTTTACCGCTCCAAATGTATCGACATTCATCGGTATAACACCACCACCAGAAAATTTGTCACTCCTTTGCGACTTAGCCATCAAGAATAACATAAGTTTTTGAGAGTTGGAAGAATTCTCGTACCATTTCGACATGTAGAGGCCATCCGACAATCCTTCGAACTGTAAATGTTATATTATATTGCCCTGTTTTTTTCAAAACAAAAAGGCCTGGGATTTTATTTAGTTCAGAAAAATTAAATATTATAATTAAATTCAAATTTTCAATTTATTTATACATTTTTTGCTCGTATACAATTATTTTTTTCTTTTTCTTTTTAACACAAAACAAGCGTAACTCTTTATTTAATTACCAAACTGCTATGTTTTATCACTTTTGAGACTCTTAAATCACAGGTACGTATGTTGGAATCATAGATACTATATAAAACAAATGATTTAATACAAAAATTCAATACGTATTGAACCTTTCCTGGCACTGACACAAGCAAATGAGGTTAAAAGAACATCAAAAATATAGAGTAAATTTGAAAATCAGCCATCTCTCCGTAAATGGCAGAAACTAAATTTATAAGAAATCCGTAATATTCAACTATCCGTGATATCGAATATGGCTATGTTAAAAATAACTACTTTATCACAGACCATCTTAGTTAGTGTCGATTTTTAAGATAACTTTTAAATATTAAAATTCCTAAAATAACTAAAATAATAGCAGTTCACATTAAGTTAAACTCAATTTTAACGTATCGTGAACATAAATTACAAAAATCTAATTTACTGATTAACATTGAATTGAAACTAATTATTCTCTTTTTTAGATGGGATATACTTGAAGAAATTCTAACTTGGGTGCGAATGGACAGCTCAATTCGGGCCTCTAATACTTAATAGTCGTTACATGAGATGGTATTTCAGCCGGGATTCTTCTCAGGAATTTTTTTAGGAAATTCTCAACGATTATACAGGTCAGAGTATGGATTTGTAATAATATTAATTCATACTCTGACCTGAGTAATTAGGTGTTATATCGATACATTTTTAGATAAATACTTTGTGCAACTTTGATATTTCTGAGAGTGTGGCATAAAAATCGTTATAGGATTTTCACCATCAACCGTCTTCTTTCGTGACCACAAGCAGAATGAGGATTTAAACTAAAATTACATGTAATCAGCCTTCAATTGTTATCGCTGTCAGGTAACCAACCTCGAAATCCAAATGGATAACCAGTAAATGACATCAAAATACCGTTATTTACTCTAGTTTGAGGGAATACAGCAAGAGTTATCAAATAAATATCCCGAATAATGAAAAATCTCCCCGAGCAAAATATAATAAGAATATAAAAATCACAGACCATCTTATTTAGTGTCGATTTTTAAGACAACTTTTAAATATTAAAATTCCTAAAATAACTAAAACAATAGCAGTTCACATTAAATTAACCTCAATTTTAACTTATCGTGAACATAAATTACAAAAATCTAATTTACTGATTAACATTGGATTGAAACTAATTATTCCCTTTTTTAGATGGGATATACTTGAAGAAATTCTAACTTGGGTGCGAAGGGACAGCTCTAAATACAGGTGTAGGTAGGCAGATAAGTTCTCTGGATACAGGTTGGACGACTATGAGGTGGTATTTCAGCCGGGATTCTTCTCAGGAAATTTTTTTAGGAAATTCTCAACGATTATACAGGTCAGAGTATGGACTTGTAATAATATTAATCCATACTCTGACCTGTATAATCCATACTCTGACCTGTATAATCCATACTCTGACCTGAATAATCAGGTGTTATAAGTAATCAGCGTTCGACTGTCATCGCTGTCAGGTAACCAACCTCGAAATTCAAATGGATAACCAGTAAATGACATTAAAATACCGTTATTTATTCTAGTTTGAGGGAAATACAGCAAAAGTTATCAAATAAATATCCCGAATAATGAAAAATCTCCCCGAGCAAAATATAATAAGAATATAAAAATACACCAAGTAAGCTTGAATTAACAAAAAAAATAAAGTTTACATTATACACATACAAGGCTATACTTAGCAATCGCGATGGTCTATTCTTATAGTCATTTTTAATAAATAAATTCAAAAATTTGCCTGAAGAGTAGGCAACCAAGTATGCACTTCAACTTACAATTATTTGTTTTGCTTTAAAACCTATTTTAAATGACTCTATATTATATTCCATGTCCCTGATTTCATAGCAATATATATATATTTTTCAATATGGAATGGACACAATAATACTAGTTCTTACATCAGCAAATAAAGTTTTTTTTTTACAAAATTTCGACTTTATATAAGAAAAGAAGTTTCTTCAAAACAAAAAACAATAATTTGTTTTGCAGATAATTTATCACAGGACTGACAGCTCAATGTTTTAAGAAATCGTTGTGTATCGACATGTTAAAATTAAAAAGAAAAAAAAAAATGACTTTAAAACACTAATTTAAACAATTTAATAGTTGATTCTCTCGAATAAATACAAGTCAAGTTTTCTCTTTGTGAACGTAAAACATATTTACCTCTGATGCAACTTGATCCGCTGGGAAGGCATAGTAACCGAATTGACAGAAGAGAACAAATACATTTAAGACTTGTTCTATATCAAAATTCCCATAGCTGAAAATGGTTGAGTTAATCTTTCGATTTCAAAGTTTTTTCAATTCGAAGAACTCACCCCATTAAACCATATAACTCGAAACAGCAGGATATTAGGGTGACAAAATAATGGAATAGCAACGTCAGAGAAAACATATTTTTCATCTTGACGAATATCCTAGAAAAAAAATTGTTAAAGATCTATGAGTTGGATAGGAATTATACAGGGTGTCACAGAATAACTATTACTAATTTTCGGAAATGATAGAGGACACCGAAATAAAGATTTTTTTATTAATAAACTACTAATATCTGCAAATTTCTCGGTGTCAAGATAAACTAGAAATCTTTAATAACAATCTCAATAATTACAACAGAAGAGAGCTAAGTTAAGGAACATTTTATTAGAAATAACGCTGCATTAAACTTTATAAAAATTGTTCAAAGTTACAACCACCAAACTCTAATATCAATCGATGTAGAATATCTTGGTGTAAGCTAACAATATGAAACAGGAAACAAGTCTACTATCCCCAGCCGAAATCATATCATCTGTAATCGTCAATAAGGTAGTCTCACAACTGTGGCCAGCTTGAAAGCCATACTAAGTAGAAGGCAATACCTCATGGACAACAAGAAAATCCGAAATCTGAGAAGTATCCAAACCTTTGATACGACAGAGAGATGACTAATCAGTCTAAGAACTTCCATCCGTACTGGACTGGCAATCTTCGGCAATGGACGCACAACAGCAAGCTTCCAAGGATCTGGTAAAACAGATTCATTTATGCAATAATCAATAAGGTGGATCAAACATGGTTAGGCAACACAACTTAATCATATCGATGATAATGCCATCATGACTAGGTGATCCAGATTTAAAATTCTTAATCATATTGAAAATTGTTACTACATCTGCAGGCTTAAATGAGAGAATGTTATCAGCGCAATTTCTCTCATATAGAATTTTTAAACTAGCAATATTACCGGAATAAATATTAATTTGTGACAGATGTAAAATAACAACTATAAAAATGGTTTTTCAGAATTACTATCATTCATTTTTTTTTATCTGGATTCTGAATAATTCCCGGGTTTAGTTTGTTAATAAAATACTTTTTTATTTAAATGCCTTCGACCATTTCTGAAAATTAGCATAGTTATTCTGTGACATACTGTATATTCTAAAGTTTGCCTTTAACTCTAAATTACCAAATTTACTTTGTCATAATACAGTTATTTGGGCAAACTAGTCTTGGCAATCCAAATTTTCACGACCACTACTTACGCCAGCAGAAATTGATGATATCTGATACACCTGATGATATTATTTTTGCCATCATGACTAGATGATAACTTCTCCAACTTGTATTTGAGCCTCTTCAACTGCACAACTACATTGACGCAAAGGGCCAAATACAGTGAATCGTAGCCCATGATCACAGGCACCAGAACCAAGAATATGTAATATTGAAACATCAATGAGACGGCATTCACGCTAATGGAGTTCACAATCCAGGTTTCCACTATGTATAAAGTATTTTTATGGAAAGCTGGTCGTAGCATAAAGAATATAACCGCACTCAATGAGGATATCGGCAATACCAGTTGTGTGGAACGGATTATTTTGTAAAATCTTCTCTCTTCCGCAATGAAGTGGCCGTCAAAATCGCTTGAATCCCAAAAATTTCCCGAACCAGCTGATAGAATGAATTCTACGTCCGATTTGTTGTATACCAGTAAGAGGTATTTGAGTAATGGCTGAAAATGTTGAATACTATTGACGTATTTATATTGGATGTCCCAAAATAACGTGGCCAAACTTCTCACGATTAAGCCCAAATTCCTTATTTTGGAGGTATCACTTTAAATTTTTCTGGCCAACAGCTGGTGCTGAAGGAATGGGCATTGTAAGCTACAGAGATTGAGTTATAACAACTTATAAATGATGATGTAGTGATACCAATCCATATCTACTGACTCCTAGAATCGCGTATTGTTTTGTCATAAGAATATCTGAATATTTTTCTCGGTTAAAAAGTCTAATACAAATGTCGTGCGTTAGATCACTTACAGCAGTCGAATTCTGAATACTGGCGCTGTAAATGACCCCTATCCCAATCTAATACAAATAACTATTCCTTAAAGCTAATAACCAAAGTCATTCAACTGGTTACCCCCGATTGGAGCAGTGAAAGTTAATTGAATCGTATTTTTTTTTAGCTGCTGATATTTACTTCTAGGGTAGATACAGACCCCTAAAACACTTTGAGAAAAAAAAGTGGCGTAGGTAAATAGAACGAGTGTCAAATGTAACAAAAATGTGTTTAACTTTAGGGGTCTGTATCTTCCCTATAAGTGAACATCAGCAGCTAAACAAATACGGATCGATTATGTTTCATTGCTCCTACATACTTCCAAAATTTTATCAAAATCGCAGGTGACCAGTTTGGGTGACTTTGCTTGTTGTAAGAGAAAATTAAACTACTCATGTATCCTTTTTGAGAATGGGCATTTTTCATAGTCCAAATGAGGCGCTTGCACAATGAGGTTCATCAAAGAATTCCATGCAAAATAATTACCAAAAATTTGGCCACTTAATATTGGGCATTCTGTATACAGGTTTTTTAAGGTTGTACTGATTTGTAGCTGAAATTGGGGGTGCATAGTGAATCATCGTATGGAGTTTTCGAGAATAATAATAAATTGCCTTAAATGTTTATATTGAAATGACTAACATGGCTAAAAAAGTAGCAAAAAAAAGCCACGTGGAAATATTCAAACACCCCGTACATACATATAAAAAAAATAAAGTGCTGTGTATATTTTCTGTAACTATTAAAACATTTCAAAATAGAATTCTACTAAACAAATTAAATTGGAACAGATAATTAGTTCAGGGTAGGTTCTATATAGAAGCATTTTTTACATTGTTCAAATATTGCTGATAGCGCAATAATTCAGTCCACAACTTCTTTGTGATTTTAAATTATTCAATGAAAAGTATGTATACCACTGATAAAGTTAAAATTTTGACATTCTATCAATTCTAAATAGTAATAAATATCTTAAAAATGTAAATAAACAAGATTGTGTTTACCTTTTCTCGAAGTTTAAATATTTATGTCAATAATAATAGAATATACAGGATCCAACGAATGTTGCACACGTAATTTTTATCTTTATCGAAGAAAAAAGGTAGATTTGCAAATTATTCGCTGTTACATTCATTTCAATTCAAATATGTTTATTTCAAAATTATTATTTCAAAATGGCCCCCATTCACAAGAATGACTCATTTTCAACAGTTACTATGAATCTCAAACGGAAATAATGACGTAAGAGCAAGATATGTTAGTATAAGTTGTATATTTACGTAAGTTACGAAAAAATGTATGCGGATTTTTTTGTTTGGTTTGGTATGCTCTAATACTCTATCAAATTTTATCCTCGAATTCAAAGCCACTCAATATAGGGGTATTGTTAGACAATGGTTCCAATCATATCTTTCAAACTGCAAGCAGTCAAAATTCATAGTCATCAGTCACGTCGCATTGATATAAACCTTGGTGTACCATAGGGTTCTGTCCTGGGTCCTACACTATTTCTTCTGGTATATATAAACGACTTGCCAACAGAGAATGGTCCAATTACAGGACAACATTGCTTTATAGATATACATACTTATGCAAGTATATAAAACAATTAGTAAATAAGTGTGATTACCTAATTACCTATTACAAACAAAAACTAATATCTAAAAATCAAAGCATAACCGATTACAGATAATCAACACTATTGCTGCAGTTTGCAATGATAATTTTAAGAGAAGAGAAGTTAATGTCAATATTTCGATTCGTGAAAGAGTTGTAAGACACATCCGATAAATCGGTGGCTTCAATAGCATGTTAGCTCTCGGTGTGGAATTGTGAAAAGTATTGACACTTCTAGTTGATAATCGCGGAATATTAAATCGAATATGGCTAAGTAAGGACGGCGCCATTATTGAGCAAGTTAAAAAGGAATTTAAAATCGGCTTGATTACGACGAAAATCGAGAGGGCTAATGTCGAACATATTCAGAAGGCTTACATGACTGAAACCTTGACGAGGATAGACATGGTGTTCTTTGTAAAGTAGGTATTTTAAGAAATGGCGTTGAGCCTGCCCAAGAAGGTATATGTAACTTTTATATATAAAGACCAGACAACGGATGCATCTGACAAAAGCATAATAAAGTGATAATACACAATTAGTGTGACAGAAATTTCTAGAAGTTCTAACAATGAAACCTAGAATTCTAAGAGCGTCGTTGAAGCTATTAATTAACAACATGATTAGAGAATGAAAGTTTAGTAACAAAAGTTATACCAATATCTTTGGTAGAATCGTTCCGCTCCGAAATAACATTATCGTAATGATAATCATACTTCAATCACGAACAGCATCAATTTGACTTTGGAGATAAATGCAGTTGTCAACACTATCAGCGGTTACAAATAATTTAAGGTAATCAGCGAAGAGAAGTTTAGGACAGGATACAACGTTGCAAATATCGTTAATAAAAATGAGAAATAAAAGAGGGCCATGATTAGTTCCTTGAGGAACACCAGAAGTAGGATAAAAATGAGGTCATTTATAGTCCATATAATTATCTAACATAGTTTTGTTTTTCCTGTTCTTGAGATAGGAATCAAAATTTCTTGCTTATACGAGTTCTGTTTTTTTTTTGTCACTTGTATACTGCCTTTAGAAATAAAACGATTATTATTATTATTAGTATTATTATTGAATTGGGTAAGTGTATTTAGATGTTTAAACCTACTAAAAATTTGTCGAACTACCTATTATTATTATTATTATAAATTTTTCGACCTCACAAAAATATATTTTTATTTACGGGGACAAGGTAAAAAAGTTTGTGTGACGTTTGGAAACTGCATGGCAGGAAATTTGAGATTGCATAAATTAAGGGGAGGTTTACATATATATATATCGGAAAAGACCAAAAACTTTGAGCTTTTTTTTTCAGACAAAGGAAAAGATATGCGAAATACGGCTTTTTTTAAATAAATATATTAAGACTTGAACATTAAAAAAATATATTTTTTTTTATGACAAGACCACTATAACGTTTACGATTTGTATCTAGGTAGCAATGTGCACAGAAAACACGGTCAAACTGCGTAAACTCTAGCATACGCAAAAGTGATCTGAAATTGAAAATAAAAAGAAGAGTTAGAAATATATTAAATTTGTTGGAGGTTATACCTAAATTTAACCAAATAAGTCGAAAGCAAACAATGTGGCAGATACCTGGACTTTGATTTGATTATTTTCTATTTCTTTTTTGTGTTATGACTGGATATAAAAATGTGGAATATTGCAATTTTTAGTATATTATAGGTATAACCTCCAATAACAACTGTTTACATTAAGAAAACAAAAGAATGAAGTTGATATATTGAACACTTGAAGAACTAGAACTTACGCAGATTTGAAAAATCATGTTTCGAGAAAAACGCGTTCAAAGTTTTGCAGCAAAAGTTTTTACAAATAGTTCAACATACACTTAGTGAGCTATTCCAGCACTATACATTAATCCTTCTTCTTCTTCATACTTCTGTGTTTGCAAAATTTGTTGCTTCCCTTTAGACAGCACAGCGAGTTTTGCAGCGTTGGACATACTCTGCTCTGCCCGTTGCATGCGCTGACGATCAGAATTGATGACAAAATTTCTGGCATCAAGTCCTACTGCAATTCCCACCGCATTCATTATTTGTAATACAGCAAAGTAACCTTCATTAAATAAATTTACGGCAATGTAGGCAGCAAATTGAATTGTTTATGGGTCGCAGTGTAAATCTTTTGGAGCTAGTTTCTACACACATGAACTAAACGAGTCGTTTCAGTTTTGACAATTTTTTTCAATGCATCTTTGCAATAAATCACTCTAGAAAAAACTTCATAAATCGGCCTAATAGCATCTTGATTTTTTTTTTTGCAAAAGAGGGTCATGTTTGAATAAAGGAAGCTCAACCTTGGCTTCTACAACGCGCCACTTACACAGGCTGTCTACACCTTTTGAACAATAAATGTGTCGTGGATCCGCGTCGGTTGAACATTTATAATGAAATGTAGCCCTAATAGCTGCTTTCATTTTTTATGCAGAATTGGGATGTTGTCTAATTGCCAGTCCATAGTACACTATTGTTAAATTATCAATAACTTTGTCAGTCAGTTTACCAGCGCCCTTTCTTCAAAATCCACTCATTCTTTTTTGTACATCTCCAACACATTCTCTTTTTTTTCTTGGACAGTAACATCTTCGTACGGCTAAAAATCATAAATTGCTTAAAAAGTTGTCTTGTCTCAGTCGCCTATCCGAAATCGTGCGAAAATTTCTTTTAAGGCATCGCATCGACTTCCATTTTTCTTGTGCTACTCTGATGATCCGTAGTGCGGTTACCTTTGCCATCATATTCCGCCGTACCTTGCTTTAGTTTTCAATTGGCCTAGTTTTGACAAAGTGCTCATAGCAAGCAATATCTATAACTTTCTTCCTGTACTTTCCAATTAAAGTAGCTCTACCAAATAACGACGAAACACCTAGTTTTTTTTCATGAGCCGTGTCCAGATACTGTATAGACGTAGTGGCTCATTTCCTGCTTTAATACTTTCTTCTTCTTCTTTCACGGCTTTCTTTTGAACTAATTCAAAAACGGTTTTCGACGCAATATGAAAACTATATTATAACATTTACAAAACCATAGTATAGCATCTAATATGCTCCGTTTGTGTTCGGTACACCCGCTCTTTTAATAAGCCGTAGCGGCTTAAACAATACGAATATTACGAAATCGCTTTAACCATGGATGTTATATATTTGGAGCTTTCAAAAAATGCAAAAAACCAAAAATCGATTTTTCTAGTCAAATACATGTAAACCTCCCCTTAATAAAATTAGTTCAAAGATATTTGGGGTTTCTGGTTTTTAAAATAAATAAAATAATTTTCAGATATATGCCGCAGAATATCTACTTTCACTTATATGTTTAAATGAAATATCTCACGTTAATAGCAAATATAGGGAAAGCACATTTTTCTAACAATTTTTTTTGATTTTTTGTTTTAATAACTTACCAAATTAATAAATAATATTTGCATTTTATTATGCGAATCCGTTTTAACCGAAAAAACAAAAAAAAACTTACATGCCCAACTGCCAAAATAGCTTCAACAATTTTGACAAAATTTTTCTGTCCTTTCAGAAACAATGGTCCAACGACGAAAATTAAGGAAATAGACATAATGGCTACGTTAACTGAACGATATATCGTTAAAAGTTTTGATCTGGTATGCATATACTCTCCGATAAATTTCAATAATGTCAAAGAAATATTAAACACATCATTTGCAGCCATTTCTGCTTATCGGTGATACGTGCAACTCTGTTAAAGGGTTAAGATGGACTGAAACTAAAACGACTCATGGGACAAGAGCTGGCCGCTAGATAATCAGGACAATGATAAAGGGAATTTAGGTAATTGGTTATTAATTTACAAAGTTTTGAAGGTAGTTTTGTTTGGAAATGTTAGTCGGTGTATTAGACGAATAATTAATTTTATTGAGATGGGATTGAATACCTGCAATATATGTATAATGTATGTGTGTAAAAAATATAAAATTTATTGAATATCATGGAACAACATCTAAATATTAAAATCGCCTACTTCTTATTGGAGATGATCAAAAATGAAACATAAAATTTCATGATTTATCGTTTATTCCTAGTAAATAAGATAAAATATTACAATAAAATAATTTTTACATCGAATTGCCATTCAAATATTACAAAAATTGTGGAACAATAAATCTCTCTCAACTCATTTATGCATAATCGCTCAAAGGGAATAATTTTTCCCATTCCTCGTACCGATTTTCGTACAAATTCTCTTTGATAACCAATTTACTTCCAATATCCAAGTATTTGGGGGAATTTTTCTCATAGGCCACCCATTTGACATTGTTCAGCAGGCCTGATTCCTTTGGAGTGGGATTTCTGTAAAGTAAAATGCTACCAGTGCACAAAAATATTATATTTGCTTAGATCGATTTTGATACCCAGTGTAAGCAAAGTCGCTCCAGATCTTGATCATCTTATCGACTGTACTCCATTCTGGGTCGTCTCTATGGATGTAAGGGAATAAAGTTGACACGTAAAATATATATTGTAAATCGTCGTGATGCACAGCCCCTAAAAACCAGAAAATTTATTTCACTAAATTAATTTTTTATGCATCGACTACTAAGTTTTTTTTTATTTACTTAGATAGAGGTATAATAATGAACTTGAAGAGATCGTCAGCTTTTAATGGATAGTTAGGTGTTTTTAATACCATTAGAAATTGGTCTTACTTGATTAAGCTGTCTTAAAAGTATTTTAGGAAAGCCCAAAGATCAAGTAGATAGCTAAGAAAAAAATTAAGAATTAGAGCCGTTTTACACGTACGAGAATTTTTACATAAATCATACCAAAAATTATCTCGAAAATGTTGGTGAGAATTTTTCTAAGAAATTTTGTCCTGATACTTCGTCATTTTACACAGCAATAAATTTTAACCGGAATTTTTCACGATATTTGTTGTTGTAAGCATAGAAATCCTAAACAAAAAGCAGTGTAATTGTTAAACCAGCAAATATAGACATAATTGTTTAGATTTAGGTTACAACTTAGAAGTGCAAATGGAACTAACCTTATTCCTGTGTAAAACGACTTGAAAATGTCGCGACAAAATTCTTAGGAAAATTCTCACCAAAATTTTCGAGATAATTTTTGGTATGATTTATGTAAAAATTCTCGTACGTGTAAAACGGTTCTTAATCAAAAATCCTGTAAAAAATGTGATCAAGTATATATATATGTGGTAAACTGAAAGATCAATCAGAATTCGTTACAAGGAGCAAGCTTATTTCAAATGTAAAAGGTTCAATAATGTAGGTCCACATATGCTTGAAAAAGATCATAAAAGTAGACAATGTAAAATTAATAAGAAAAGGAAAAATAGTTAGTCCTTTCCAATCGAATATTATGTCTTATATAAGTTTCGGCCAAAGACCATCCTCAGAAGCATAAGATACGTCACCAAAAATTATAAATGAAAAGGTCCGGAATTGTAAAATAGTATATTAAAGTACGAGTTTCATAAGGCATGATTTTGTGCACGAGTTCAAGTTTAGAAAACGAGCCGCAGGCGAGTTTTCTAATGAACGAGTGCGACAAAAAGCCTTATGAAACGAGTCCTTTATACTATTTTTTCTATTTTTGGCATTAAAATTGATAATAAATACTTAATAAAAATCTCATTAAAAATGTTGAGTTTTATTTTTTATTGAAGTTGGTCACATTGACATACGATTGACATTTGACGAATTCAAATTCAAATTCGGCTATTTTAAATGTTTAAACAATATATTTATAATATAGTCTCTGTAAACTGTAAAAATGAGTGATACTGAGACAAATTTATCTTGTACGCCACCACAACTGCGTGAAATTTCGGATAACGCCGTCATAAATTTATTACCGAAAAAATCAAAAGCAGTATATGAAAATTGCTACCATCAATTTGAACTATGGGCTGTACAGAATAATGTCAACACAATATCTGAAAACATTTTATTGGCATATTTTGAATTACAAGGTAAAAATAAGAAATCTTCTACCTTATGGTCTATGTATTCCATGCTTCGTTCTTGCTTTTTCCATTTATAAAAATACAGACATATCAAAATATATTAAATTACAAGCCTATTTAAAACGATTCTCTGAGGGATACGAGGCTAAGAAATCTAAAATTTATGCATTGAAGATATTAATAAATTTATAGAAGAAGGTTCTAACGCATTGTATTTAGCAATAAAGGTACGATATTATTTGCAAAATGTAAATTTTTTATGTAATGGGATTTAATTTTAGATCGTTTTAATAATGGGTTTACACAGGTGCCTGTAGACGAGATGAATTAACAAATATGTTCATACATGATTTAGAATTTAAGAGTGATATTATTTTGGTGACAGTACCTAAAACAAAAAATAATATCGTAAGAGTTTTTGCAATTACGGATGAAAGATGGATTACTTTAATTAAAAAATATGTCGCCCTTGCGACCAAAAATATTAATCATTCAAGATTCTTCCTTACATATCGCAATGGTTATTGTATATCGTGCCCGATTGGAATTAATACGATTGGCAAAATGCCTAAATTAATAGCTGATTTTCTAAAATTGCCCAATTCAGAGCTTTATACTGGACATTGCTTCAGACGTTCTAGTGCTACACACTTAGCAGACGCAGGCAGTGATTTGCTGACTATAAAACGTCATGGTGGATGGAAGTCATCTGCGGTAGCTGAGGGTTACATCGAAACATCTATGAAAAGTAAAGTGGCTGTAGCGCACAACTTATCAGGGCCAAGTACATCTGGTTATTCTAGAGTTATATCATCGAATGATTCTCAATCACAAGAGTCTACCATAAAGCCATAAACATAACTCAGCAAAACTTTGTTACGAAGAATTTGCCTGGCATAACAATAACATGCTCAAGATACTTGTTCCGTCAGTGTAAATGTATACAGTATTCCACGTTTCATAACAATAACAATGTAAACTAAATTTGTATAGAATTTTTGATTAAAGTATTTACAATTACATGCATTAAACGTCAATTTTGCTTTCTGTCATAATGTATTCAATACAGCCAACCTATAGAAATGAAAAAAGGCGTATCACAATGAAGCACTTTTCGATACGCAAAAGCGTGTTACAATTGCGTTTTTATGAACGCAAAATAGAAAAAAAACATTTTGGGTTTAATATGTATAGACATATGAGTATTTAATTTTTTTAATTTTAAAATAAATGAAAACATTTAAAGTTATACAAGAAATGAATGTGTATTGTGATAATTAATGTATGTTGATACTGCCAATATCTGTCGGGATCTAAAGGCAATAAAGATATTATTATTATTAAATAAAGCTTAAATAATGGAACTTTTCATCTATATTTTTTGTGACGTGTCTTATACTTCCGAGAATGGCGCTTGGCTGGAACGATCTTTAATACATAATTGAAAAAACTACCTATTTTTCGTTTCTTTTTTTCTAATCAGGAAAGTATTTGAAAGCATGACAATGGTCGCTGTATCGTCAAAGAAAAACTTACCAACTGTTTCGTTGTTGCTATTTGGTAAGTAAAAATAGCTATACCGTCCCCTGTAAGTGAAGCAGTAGTAATAAGTGTTTTCCTGATTCTTCTCAGAAATTAATTTGGTTGCCCTATCCACAGAGAAGCCAGTGAGACCATCTGCATAGATCCCTTCTATGCCTTCTCGAGTGTGTGTTGTGTTCTCGACAGGTCCGTTCGCCAAAATAGAAGCGTTTCAAATCGGTACTTATAGCATTCGATTCCGGAGTATCTCTTTCGTAATGGAAGATGATTGGTAAGATTCTCTTATAGTCGTTGCTCAAAAGATCCAAATAACTTTGGAATAAAATACCAACTAAAATGAGAGATATTGTCTTATTAATGTTTTAATAATTTATGAGTGGCTATCTAGTGTTCTTTCTTATAGGTGCATATTCATCTATCAGTAGTCCTCTAAATTTCATTTGATTATTTTAAAGTAACCAATAAGGAATTTGTGAAATAACGCTCTGAATGGGGCAAAAAAAAACCTGTTATGCTTTGGGGAATTGCGGAATTTGTTTTGTGCGCTTTTTCGGGTTGAGTGTTATTGTTTTATGTATGTATGAATGTAGAGTGATATTACACTACACGACCTATGTATGTATGTAGGTATAAGGGTGGTGTTACACTGCGACCTAAAAGATCTATTGTGTCCCCTATTCTTGCTGCTTTACAGCTGGCCTTCCAATCCTATTCCTTTCAGAAAGTGTAGGATGTCAGAGGGCCCCAGTCTAGGTAAGTCTCCCTCTTCGATGTCACATGCTCCCAGGTGCAATGCCCTCGAGTTGCACAGTGCTACACAGTTTGAGAGGAGGTGGATGGGTGTTTCATCCTGTTCCCCACAAAATCTGCATTCAGGATCTTTTTCCAATCCAAGCTTACTCAGGTGTCCTTTTAGTTTACAGTGGCCTGAAAGTATTCCTGTTAATATGCGAACATTGTTCTTACTCAGGTTGATGCATTCTGTAATAAGTTCTCTTCTGGTTATAAGTTCCCAGAAGAATTTTACTTTGCCTCATTCCCTGGAGATTCTCCCAGTAACTGGATTTTCTCTGCTCCATTTCTGTTTTAAATTTCTTCAGTATTGTACTGCTACTTAACCCGCAAAAGGGTTCAGGCCCTATAAAAGGCATTCCAGCCCCTTTTTTTGCAAGGTTATCCGTTATTTCGTTTCCTTCCACTCCTGTGTGACCCGGAACCCACAGGACGGTTACTTTATTTCTTTTGCCTAGCTCTTTTAATTTTCTTAGGCATTCCCAGACCATCTGGGAACTGATTTCATATGAACTCAGCGCCTTGATGGCTGCTTGACTATCAGACATGATGATAATCTCCTGCTTCCGATAATTTCTATCTATATTGAACTGGACACATCTTTCAATAGCGTATATCTCCGCCTGAAATATACTTGGATATTTTCCCAAGCTTTCGAAATATGTGGTTCTAGGCCCATATATTCCTATTCCAGTTCCTTCTGCCGTTTTGGAGCCATCAGTATACCATTTGATGGCACTCAGCTTTATGATGAATTCCTTCACAAAGCTGCATTTTTTTAACATATCATCCCGGGGCATATCCCAGGTTTGATCACCGTCAGGCCTATGCCTAATCATTCCTTCCTTGACCAATCTGAGTGTGGTTCTTTTGGCCGCCCCCTCTACTACAATATGGAGGCGGGTAAGATCCAATACTACTTCGAGAGCTGCTGTTGGGCCACCCGACCATACACGACCTAAGACATCTATTGTATTTCCAATTCGTGATGTTTTAGAGTCGGCTTTCCAATCCAATTCCTTTCAGAAAGTGTAGGATATAAGAAGGACCCAGGTGAGGTAAGTCTCCCTCATCGATTTCACATGCTTCCAGGTGCAATGCGCTTGAGTTGCACAGTGCTACGCAATCTGTGAGGAGATGGATGGTCTCATGGTCTCCTCTTCCTACTAGTGCTGGACCGTGATCCCTGGGGCACTTTACTCAGTGATAAGGCGGTGAAAATCCCGCCAGAAGTTGTTAAGTGAATTATCATCACGTGCCAGTGTCGGCCCTATTTTGGCCTGCCTGCCACTACTTAGTTTCTTTTTTGCTTGATCCACCGCGGAGTTCTCTTGATGGAGACCATAGGTGGAGGTCTTGTCCTGGGGCTCAACCAGAGGAGCCACCAGCTTGTCCTAGGAGGCGCTCACCCTCAGCCACTCCTGCGACAGTAAATCATGTGTGTATCCCGAAGAGGAGGGATGTTCAGGTCGTTGGGGATTTGCTGGTTTCGGACCATCCATGGGGCCTCCACTATTTGCCTTAAGTTCGGTTTCTAGAAAGCTCCAAGGTGTCAAAATGGATGTTGGCCATTGTTACGAGGGAGAGTGCCCTGTAAGTAAGTATCGGTCTCAAACAGGCTGTATATAAAAGAACTTTGGACCGAAGATTTCAATAGCTTTCCACAAGTTTTCCAAGTACTTGGTTCTTTTCTATTCAAGTTCCCTCTGTCGTTTTGGAGCCATCAGTGCACCATTTGATGCCATTTCTGTTCAATTTTGTTCAAGATGGTGTTATGATCCCACTCGCTCATGGTACTAAGCTTTGTGGTGAATTCTTTCACACAGCTGAATTTTTTTGACATGTCATGTCATCGTGGAGGTATGTATTCCTCCATCATTCCAAGTGTGGTTCTTTTTACCACGCCCTCTACCACCATATGAAGAGGGGTAAGATCCAACAATACCTCGACAGCAACTGCATACGTTATGCATACTGCTGTGGCAACCCTCATACCGCGGTATATTTTGTGGGTTTGCATATTTGTTTTGCTAAAAACTGCTGTATCATTGTATCGAGAATTTTCCACAATTAGTTTAGTTTGTATTAATTTAGTTAAAGATTTAATTGTTTTATATATTTAAGTGTTCAGTCTTTTTAAATTACTTTCAGTCAATGTAGATATCATTTACCTGTTCATGTATGTTTATTTTATTTGTCTTTTGTCCGTTGGCGTACTGGCTGTACGTCTGCGAGGTTTTCTTTTGAAAAAACGACTGGGGAATTGTATGAGCCAGTTCCTTGGTAGACGCTAGCGCGTGAGTATATGTATTTTCAAATTCTTTGATGCCATTTTGTGTGTATACTTATGATATGGAGATTTGATTCGCTTAAATTCTTGTCCATCAAGGAATTCGCTTGGTAATAATTGTTATTATATTGATGTGTACACATTATAGATATAAAATCATTTATTATTTTTTGTTCGGGAAGATATTTTAGTTTAAAGAGTTAATTTTTCGTTTTTAAATTTTGCTGATTCGTTTTTAATTATTTGGGTGAGTAGAAGCTTTGTGCTTGCATTTAGTTTTTCATTTTTGTTATGTACTGGGAATTGTCCACGTTTAATTTAGTTTATTTTTTTTGATACCACGTGGATTGATTTGAAAGATATTGGATTATCCTCCTGGACAACTAAATCTTTTGCTTTGATATAAAAAATAGCATTGTCCTATTGTAATTTGGAGTCACTTGCAGTTTTTGATTTAAGCCAGGACCCTCAGTTCACGGTTTTTTTTTCTGCAAAAATTTGTAATTAACTTTTTTTTTTCTTTTTTTTATATAATAAAATTTTTGATTGTTAATTTACGTCGTTGAGTTAATAATTCTGTTCTTTTATTTTTATTTAAACCTTTTTAATTTTTGGAGTATTTAAGAAAGTCAGTTTTCATTCACTCACAATTTACCTGTCGTGATTAGATTCTAGATTTTAATTCGCGAGGGCAATTCTGAGTTTAATTGTTCTTTTGCGCCCTTTTAAGATTTTATCCGTTGAGCTAGCTAATTTAATTTTTCCTTTTCATTTTTTTTCAAATTCTTTTCGCATTTTCAAATTCATTCACAGCATGCTAATATTTGCATTTTCTAGAAGTTAATTCTCGTGGTAAGTGATAAATGATGATCGGTCTCACTACAGCTGCATACATCCAAAGCAGTATTTTTGGGTTGCATCCACACCATCATGGTGCTGTTGACGATAACTTTGCTTGAAAGGTATGTACATCCAGTGCAGTGATAAGTTTGTGAGGAAGATGTTTTGGAGAACATACTACTGATAATATACTTTCTTCAATGCAAATTTGAAAATGCTATTATTGCAAAACAAAGCTTTGAAAGTCATTTCAGATACCAATCTGGAGGACTAAGTGAAAATATTATTATACTAACTATAAGAGACGAAGCCAAATTCAAATTCTGTGATGCCCAACATCACTGGTATGTTGTCAAAACGACCGTGAATCATCGATGTTATTGGATGCTCGACAATGAATCTCTCTTGCCCAAAATCCGGTTCGATTACAACCCTCCAAAGGAGTGTTGGATCGCCACCCACTTCCTATTATATTTTAGTTAAGATAAACAATTAAAAAAATTTATATTTATAAATCCCTTTAAGTTAGATTGGCATTACCCGAAATTGCTCCAAAGTATCGGCGATTTCTTGCGCGGATTTCGTCTTTAAACAGTTGATTATAGCGCTTGGGCTCTCATCCGAGCAATTCACCAATCTCGCTTGTTTCTGTGCCAAATCGTATTGACTTGTGGGTATTATAGCTTGGCCACCAGATGCCGCACTCATGATGATACCGCGATGAAATAAACCTGTAGATTTGTTAAAATTTTATCTTCGCTCAAAAGAGCAATTACCAAAAGTATGTACCTACCTCTGGACATTGGGGAAATCATGTGTAGATTAGTGCTAATAGCACCTGCGCTACAACCAGCTAATGTAACCAAATTGGGATTCCCACCAAACGCTCTGATGTTATCGCGAACCCATCTCAAGACGACCACTTGATCCTTGAACCCATTATTGCCCGGAGCTTCCTTTGTTCCCGTGCTTAAAAAGCCTTAAAAATGTTTGGTTTGAAAAAAAAAACCAGTTGTATCAACGATTTCTGATGATCATACCTAGAGAACCTAATCTATAATTAGCGGTGACTAGAACTACGTCCTTATCTAGGAGATAGTCAGGTCCGAACATGTATATGGCTCCTGTATAAACATAAAATGCTCCTGGATGGAAAAACACTATTACAGGTCTTTCCACATGCCGATGCGCACTTGGTAACTAAAAATTATATTGGTGAATTGTTTATTTTATTTTCAGATCTCGCATGAAGATTTCCACCTTATTGGCGTAAACGTTCAACATGAGGCAATCTTCTGAAGAGTTAACGTTATTCGGTTGGGGGCATACAGGGCCGGGCTTTGTAGCATCGTAAATTCCATCCCATTTTTCCACAGGTACTGGGGCCTGACAATATAAAATAAAAAAATGTCCAAAGCTATAGTTAAGAACAGTCGTATTGACAAAACCGAACACCCTGTATATGTTCCTGTTCCACGGAAACAGGAGGCTGTTATTGTGAAGCAAAAATATAGTAACAAACAACTGATTTAAGTTTTGTTGCAATAGGATCTGATAACCAAAAGGAGTTCTCAGAAAGCATTTATTTGGAATACATGAAAGATGTTTCTCATTTGATAATAGAAACATTACATACGGTTAACAAAAATATTTTTCAACTATTCAGTGTTTTTGATAAACATACAATTTCTTTTGTTTGTTTTTTTTTCTTTATCTGCACTAAAATAGATTGAAAATCATCACAAGTTTAAATAAAAACATTTGTTTTTGGCAAGTAATTTATCTTTTTTTTTTTAATGATAACGATGAAGTGTTACTGAATAAATTTTTATTTACTTATTTACAATAAATAAAAAAAATATCTCTCATCTGATAAAACAAACACTGCATAAGCTGCATAATTCATATAACTATCTTGCTGAAATAGATTAAAATCACACATTTAAATGAAAATATTTGTTATTGGCAAGTTAATACAATATATTTTTTATGACCACAAGGTCATGGATTTCTTTGAAATCCGCACATTAGGAAAATGCGGTTTTTTGCAGCAGTGATAAGTTATCTAGTTACATCATATATAATATAGTAAAACGGAAGAACGTAAATACATAAATATATAAAATTGTATCTTACAAATTAAATGTTAATCTGTTTTTATTTCTAACAAGACATTTCCAAATTAATTACTCATTCATAATAATAATAATAATCTTTATTCGTTTCATAAAACATTTTTAACAAATGTTACACAAAATACAATAAAAGACAAAAGACTACAAACACTTACTACTTATAATTTGAAATACTCATCTAAAGAGTATTAAGTTAACTCTTGGAGAAGGAATGTTCTGATTCTACGTTTAAAAGATGACTTATTCTTTATGGATTTGATATCTTGAGGTAGAACGTTGAACATTTTTAAACCCAAAATTTGTGATCAGTTTTTATTTAACTAATTCAGAATTAAACTGATGTGGTATATGAAAATCAAACTTCAATCTAGTATTATCATAGTGAAGGTCATTATTACACAAGAAATCGTTTTTGTTTCAGAATACTAAAATTAACACTCAGTATATAAATATTGCTGACAATGGTAAAATGTCCACTTCTTAAAATAGAGCCTACATGACTGCCTACTATCTATTGCTGCCATACTTCGCGTGATACGCTTATACTTCTAAATGCTACTCCATATGACAATCTACTATGCTTATTCGCATAGTAAAATTGATAATAAAACATTAAAATCTATTATAGCTTTTAAATTACGCACTTGGTAATACAATAAGTTAAGTTTAGTTATTATTATTATTATTAACACCGAGTGTTCAATGATAATGTATCGTCAAGAGTTATTCCAATAAACGCTAATTCTTAAGCGCGTTCTAGTTCATTATTTTGTGAAAAAATATGACTATTAAATACCGGTTTATTATGTATATTGCGAAAAATGATGTATTTAGTTTTTTCTGCATTAAAAAATAAAGAACATTGAGAAAACCACTTGTACATTCCTTTTAATAGTAAATTAGCATTATTCTCACTTACATGGATATCCGGATGAGACACGACTGAGCTGGTATCATCAGCATACATTACTAAATTAAAATCTTTCAGGATAGCGAGTTAAGTATACTATTAATAAATATCAGAAACAAAACAGGTCCAAAAACACTGCCTTGAGGAACACCCTGATTAACGAATATGCTCGTTGATTTTATAAAATTGACTTTACCGCATACCTTACGTTTAATATTAGTAAATTGGGACCTTCCTTGTAAATAACTGTCAAACCATTTCGTGATAACTCCACGTATTCCACAGCACTCCAATTTAGCCAATAAAATATTATGATCTACACAATCGAAGGCACGGCTTAGATCGCAGATAATTCCAATAGGAAATTCCAAATTGGAATCCAAACTATTAATTATAAGTTCGTGGAAAGCGTATATTGCTGTTATTGTTTAATGATCAACTTGATAACCATGTTGTTTCTTTTTTTTAGATAATATATTATTTTTATTTAAGTGCCCAAGTAGTCTGCTCAACATCGCGTACTCAAAACTTTAGAAAAACTTCGTTTTCGTCATACAGTATAGTATACATACTAAAGAAAATAACTATGTGAGCTGATTGTTTACAGTAATTTGAGATATAATATTAAGTACAGATTCAACGATAAAGTTATTAAATAATTCAGCAATTTCTTTTGGGATCATTTATTATATTGCCATCATTTTTTAGTACTATATTTTTCGGTTCACAAGAAGTGCCCGAGAGTTCATATATAATATTCCAGGCAGTTTTGACAGAATTAGAAGCTTCATTAATTTTACTTGTAAAATAATGACGTTTTGTCTTTTTCAATAGTTTATTGTGTTTATGCTTCTTTCTAAGTATACTTCTTTGAGAGCAGGGTAACTCTTTTGAAGTACACAGAGATTCAAAATGATTGTCAAATCCGCTCCTATAGATAGTAACAGGGTGTAGGTATATGCCGCGTGTTTGTAATGAAGGTTTGAACTAACATAATAATAATTGGAACATAAGAAAGTAAACGGATCTGTCATAAAAAAGGAAAACGTAACCTATATTTGAACTCGCATTATATAAACGACTATGGATTGGTGTTTCTGCTTGTAAAAAATGAAATGTAATTAATTTAACTTTACTAAATTATGATTTTATAATTCAGTACTAACTGGTGTTTAACTGAATTTATTTATCACTTTAAATTATAACATACAATTAGTATAATTATTAAGCGACAAAACTGCATCTCTCAGTTCTTCTATGGTATGCATGCGGTTTCTATAGATCCTATTTTTTAGATAGCCGAACATGAAGTAATCTAATGGGGTTAGATCAGATGATCTTGGTGGCCATCTTTGTACTCTAACGAACCTGTCAGCAAAAAACTGTTGAAGATATTGGCAGGTTTGTCGAGCAGTATGTGCTGGAGCATTATCGTGCTGAAAATAACCTGCTTCAAGCTCATTTTCTTGTAACTCTGCAATAAACAATTTTAACATCTGTGGGTAACGTTGGGCTGTTACAGTTTCCTCGAAGAAAATTGGCCCTATTATTCGTTGCCTGGACATAGCTAACCAAACTCCAACTTTTACGGGATGCAATTGCGTTTCTCGAAATTCGTGTGGATTTTCTGCAGACCAGATACAATAGTTTTGTAAATTGATATAGTCTGTTAGATAAAACCAGGCTTCATCCGAGAAAAATGATTTGTTTAGCAAGTCATCGTCCCTTAAATTGTTATTAAACCAATGACAATATTCCAATCGCCTATCGTGATCTAATGGTAATAGTTCCTGTACCGTAGAAACTTTATAGGGATGAAAATGTAACTTTCTTTTGACAGCTCATTGCGCTGAAGTGTATGATAAGCCTATAAAATTATAAAATGTAATAAACTATTTCACTTAATGTTAATATTGATTTTTTTACCTGTTTGTTGAGCTATTACCACAGATAAATTCCCTTATTTTCTTACAGTATTCAGAAATACTATTGTTGGTGATATTAGATGTAAATATAAACGATTTGAAAAAAATTATAAGATAAATAATCGAAAGATACTACAACACGCACGCCAATGTCGCTAAATGTCAAGAAAATTCATTTAATGTATGAAATTTGTATGTAGCTAACTTCAACATTAAATTGGTAATAATAAATAGTTTTTTCTTACGACAATCATTTTGAATCACATGGTATATACAAATCCCTAATATAATTACAAGAACGCTCTACGCCCTTAGTAGCCCATTTAAATTTAGAACTTTTTCGATTGACAACTTTTTTTTATTGATGGAAAAAATCTATCAAAACATTCCATAGAGACATAATAAAAGTAATCGAAAGCACAATTTAAATTTTTGTAATCATAAATTTTTCTCCAAGACATAGCACTAACAATAAGTGTATTCATGAAATTCCAAATTTTTTATTACTGAAACTTCTCTTAAAATATTCACAACTAAAATTGACATTTAAAGTTAATACTGGTAAAGAAAAAAAAACACAAGATTATATACGACA
The DNA here is from genome assembly GCA_004143645.1 of Protaetia brevitarsis. Taxonomy (NCBI): domain Eukaryota; kingdom Metazoa; phylum Arthropoda; class Insecta; order Coleoptera; family Scarabaeidae; genus Protaetia; species Protaetia brevitarsis. The sequence goes on along the minus strand of RXPK01001872.1, from coordinate 9,353 downwards.
CAAAACCTATATAAATAGAAACAATTTATTTACATACAACATAACCTATATGATTTACACCTGCATATTTTTACAAAATAATATAAGACTAATTTTACCTGAAATCTCAACTCCCCAACAGGTGGCTTAGCATATCTTATGCTCGTAAAGGAATAAATAGGATTCCCTAAACGTGAAGTTAACACAGAACCACGCACTTTACCTAAACTAGTTTCGACAACTGGTTCTTCTCTCTGGTGATGATGATGGTGACATATTACTTCTATTACTTGCAACAAAACGAATGTCACAAATACGGCACACTTAACACCATACATCGTATTTCGTTAAAACTGTTTACAGACTGGCGAATTGCATAAGCCTTCATCGTATTTATATATCGGCCGTGAACGAAAGAAATGGATGCATGGAATTAGTTCGGAAAGGTTATGTTAATATGTGTGATATCAACAAGATACAAGGTGCGTTGCAATAAATGTATGGTTGGCTTGGAAAACACGCCGAATCAGTTAGTGCTTATAAGTTTCTAAGAAATGTTTTGTCGTTTTGTTTTTACTTATTGTAGATATATGCTTGTATAATTATTGAAATAAGAGCATGTAGGTCTTATAAATTATGTATATACAATTCGAAATCATAGCTGTATAAATAATTAATTAGAATTTAAAATGTTTATTTAGGCAAGGCGAAGCATCAAGTTTGGTTCAATTTCCAAGAACTTTAGTATTGAATTTGCTAATAAAAATTTCCTAACCTCAAACAAAAAAATACACGAAATCGATATGGAATGAACAACTACTCACATATGTATGCATATACAGGGTGATTGATGACGGAAGCTCTTTGAATTTGCAATGACATCTCGATTTTGAAACTTTGGGGTTAAGCGTAATTAGCTATGATCTATTTAGAAAAAATAACTTCATCTATGTTACACTTCCGATTACATCGAAAGTCGTGGCCAAATGTGATATTATAAATAGAAACCTATTTTTCTTAGGGCATTTTTTTAAGTTTTACTCGGCATTTTAAAGCCAATTTTATAAAATATCTACTTTAGATAGTTATTTTGCTTCTTGTGAAAAAAGCTTAAAACAAAAAATATGATGTATTGAATGCGTACAACAGCTATACATAAAAACGTAGAGTTTTTATAGAAAATATGACTAGTAAATACCGGTTTATTATGTATATTATGAAAAATGATGTATGTATTTAGTTTTTTCTGTATTCAACAATAAAGAACATTGAGAAAACCACGTTTCTCGTTTTTATGTTAACCAAAGAATAAAAAGTAAACAAAATTGTACAAGTGTCCTATAATCTAGGGTTGATTTGAGGTAATTTCTTGGTACCAACAGGTTTTTTTTTTCAAATAGAACGCCCTGTATATTTTCATACTATGTGATGTAGAATTAAATCTTTTTCGAAAAGCTTTAGGTGTTCTTATATCTATCTCTATGGCTTCGTTTGGGATTAGTGATTTTGAAAGTTTTAACAGTTGAATTTTATTTATCTATAAGTTTTTTCTTCTGGGGTTACAAACAGTTTAAACAGTTTCCTACTTATAACTGTATAATGTGTGCAAATAAAATTAGCAGACCTGACATCACAAAAAAACGTAGTAAAAGACAATTATTTCCAACTTCAACTATTGCTAGCTAGGGCCTTCCCTGAGAAAACATGTTTTTCACTTAAAACTTTGTTATTTTTGAAAATAACAGCTTTAAGCCTTATTTCACAGAAAAGAGAAACATTATCTCTACCTAACGATGATCGTGTGGCCTTTGATGGGTATTTAAAAGAATGAAGATGAAGACGGTCCCAAATGTACGAAACGTGGTATTGTATTCTTTATTAACATCATGTGATTAAGTATAAAAAGATGCCTTAAAAAGGTGTTAAGATTAATACTCAGTTGTGTTTAATATTGGTTTTAATATAAACACACGTTACATATTTGAAATATTTAACTTCTAACATGCTTCTGACTAACTGCACCGTGTCTGTTCTACTAGGACAGTGACCATGCAGGTTAGCAAACACCTAAAAGAACGTTTGTTCCAACAAAAGGTTTTTTCCGTTTTCCGTTATCTTTCCAAATAACCGCACTAGACAAAAAAATACGAACTTTACGATTTTCATTTTTTTTCTTAATATCTCAAAAACTATTCACGGTAGTCTGAATTTCACAACACAATTTTGTTTATCACCTAGTTGCGCAACTGTTCTATGGCCACCTTTCTATCTTTTACCGTTCACTTCATTATATTATTCAAAATTGTAGGCACATTTTTTCATAGACACAAATAAAACAAAAACAAGATTTTACCAACACATATTTTTTTTATTTATTTCGATGAGATAGAAACGATTTATCAATAAATCAATCCTAATATTACATTTTACACATTCTTAAGCATAATTACTTAACGGGAACAATCTTTCCCATTCCCTATATCGATTTTCGTACAAATTCTCTTTAATCACCAATTGATTACCAATTTCCAGGTATTTGGGGGAATCTTTGGAATACGGCACCCATTTAACATTATTGAGCAATTGCGATTTTCTTGGAGTCGGGTTTCTGAAAAGAATACTTTGTAACAAACAGAAAAATCTAAATGAATTTAGGTAATATCTACCCCGTATAGGCAAAATCACTCCAAATTTTGATCATCTTATCAACCGTATTCCATTCTGGATCACCTTTCTGGATGTAAGGGAATAAGGTAGACATATAGAAAATGTACTGCAAATCATCTTGATGCACAGCTCCTAAATCGAAAAAGAATCTTGAGTTACCAACCACAGAAAAATTGGTCAATATTAAAAGGGACTTACCAACTGTTTGATTGTCACTATCTGGCAAGTAGAAGAAGCTATATCTTCCTCTGTAAGTGAAGCAATAATAATAGGTGTCCTCTTTACTTGTGGCAGAAATCAATTTAACTGCCCTATTTACAGTAAATCCGATGATACCATCAGCATACAAGCCTTCTATACCTTCTCTGGTGCGAGTCGTGTTTTCCACAGTCCCTTCGCCTAAATAGAAACGTTTCAAATCTGCGCTTATAGCATTGGATTCTGGAGTATCCCTTTCGTAACTGAAGATGATAGGAAAGGCCATCTCATAATCGTTGCTCAAGAGGTCTAAGAAGCTTTGGAAAAGGATACCGACTAAAATGAGAGAAATAATTAAAAATGCTTGTGGTTCTTTAATTTCGTAAAGTAACTAATCATGGCTTTGCCAAAATGGTTGGAATTAAAATTTCTGATAATCTTGAGGTGATAATGCTTAGAATGCATACTCTTTAGTGTATCTTTAATCTGTTTGTATACTAACTGTATGAGACGAAACCTATCTCAAACTCTGTGATGCCCAACAGAACTGGTATGTTCGCAAAACGACCATGGATCATGGATTTAATCGGATGTTCGACTATAAACCTCTCTTGGCCAAAATCTGGTTCGATGACGACTCTCCAAATATTTACTGGATCACCTCCAAGCTCCTAAGACATTTTTTCCGAGAGAATTAGATGCAAGAAGTAATGAATAATGTCAAATAATTTTTTTACTTTTTCACATAAAGATTTTGGGTTTATATACCAAAAGATTTTTGAATCTAGAAGGCTTTATAGATTTACCCTAAATTGCTCTAAAGTGTCGGCGATTTCCTGCGCAGGCTTGGTCTTCAAACAACTAATTATGGCAGCTGGACTTTCGTCTGAACAATTAACAAATCTAGCTTGTTTCTGTGCCAAATCATACTGATTGGTGGGTATGGTAGCCACGCCAGTTTGAGCAGCACTCATCATTATACCCCGGTGGAATAAACCTGCAGTTTTGTTAAAATTTTACTCTGGTCCAATACGAGAACTACCAAATACCTTTGGACATTGGGGAAATCATGTGCAGATTAGTGCTGACAGCCCCTGCGCTACAACCAGCTAAAATTACCATATTGGGATCCCCACCAAACGCTCTGATGTTGTCGCGAATCCACTTCAGGACCACCACTTGATCCTTGAAGCCGTTATTGCCTGGAGCTTCCTTTGTTCCCGTGCTTAAAAAGCCTTAAAAATGTTTGGTATGAAAAAAAAAAATAGTTTTGCTCAATTACTTCTGATGATCATACCAAGAGAACCTAATCTAAAATTGGCGGTGACCAGAACTATATCTTTGTCTAGGAGATAATCAGGTCCGAACATGTATATGGCCCCTGTATAAACATAAAATCCTCCTGGATGGAAAAACACTATTACAGGTCTTTCCACGTGGCGATGCGCTCGTGGTAACTAAAAATTATATTGGTGAATTGCGTATTAATTTCAGAGATCTTGCATGAAGATTTCAAACCTTATTGGCGTAAACGTTCAACATGAGACAATCTTCTGAAGAGTTAACGTTATTCGGTTGGGGGCATACAGGACCGGGTTTTGTGGCATCGTAAATTCCATCCCATTTTTCCACGGGAACAGGAGGCTGTAAATACGAAGCAAAAGTATACTCAGTGAGAGTGTTACATCTAGAAGGAATTTGTTCAACTTGATGATTTTTTTTGGCAGTGTGGTACATCAAAAATGAAAGGAATTGTTAACCTGCAATGCGTAAAAAGAAAATACCAGGAGCAATTACTAGCAGAAGTAGGTATCCAAATATTACTTGAAAAAAAAAAAAACAAAAGACAAATAATTTATTAGTCATTATTTCGAATGCGATCGATATGCGATTACTTGGAATATTCGGATGTTCCCATTTAATAATAATAATAATATATTTGTAATCACACTATTACAGAAAATTGTCACATAAATATTTACTGTGAGTATATACCACATAAGTCAATATATATAATAAACAAACAAACAAAAAAATATATACGTACAATCACAAATAGACATAAAAAGGAACTATCATATACGCTGACTAGGTAAAAAAATCCTCTATTTTGTATAGCTCCCTGTTTAAGAGCATGGCCTTCACTTTCAATTTGAAACGCCTCAGTGGTGCGTTCTTCAGATCTGTTGGTAAGGCGTTATACAGCTTAGCTCCCCAGTAGTCGATTGACTTTTGGGAGCAAGTCAGTCGGTGGAATGGTACTGTGATGACTGTGAACTGTTCCATTTTGTATAAAGTTTTGTTTATTGTTATGGACGTATGTCACGGCTGCCAAGACATATGTCGATGGAAAAGTAAGTATTCTTTCTTTACAAAAATGCGTTTTGCAGCTCTCTCTATATTCTAGGTCACAAAGAAGCCTGATTGCCTTTTTCTGCAATATAAAAATCCTGTACGCCTCAACCGACGTACCCCAGAGCAGGATACCATAGCACATAGGTGAATGGAAGTTCGTGAAATATGCCGCCCTTGCTGTCCCATGCGTCGCGATATGTTTCAGCCTTTTCATGGCATACAAGGCTGAGGACAGTTTTTTTTGCCAGACTCTCAATATGTTGACTCCATCTCATGTTCTCATCCATAACAATCCCTAAAAGCATTGCTGTTGACGACTGACGTGTAGGTTTTGTCGTTAAGGCTATCTCTTGCGTTTTATTCATGTTCAGTTTCAGTTTATTCGCTGCAAACCAGTATTCAGCATCCGTAATTGCACTTTCAGATGTTTCACGGAGAAGTTCTTGATTAGTATCTCGTACTAGCAGCGAAGTATCGTCAGCATATATACAAAGTTGAGCTCCTCGCACATTCGCTGGCAGATCATTCATGTATAGGATGAAAAGCAGGGGCCCCAGAATGAAGCCTTGAGGAACACCGCACTGTACTTTCGTAGGCAGAGATCTTTTGTTGTGAAACTCAGTTAATCGATCGGTCAGGTAAGATTTAAGTAAATTTAGGGGTATTTCCCTTAGTTTTTCAAGTAAAATACCATGATTAACCGAATCGAAGGCTTTACGTAGCTCTAGCATGCTCAGCTTCGCACATTTACCCGCATCAAAAGCCTCGTAAATATCTTCAACGATACTCAATACACCTGATGTGGTAGAGCGACCTTTCCTACACCCATGTTGACTTATTGTGAGATGTTGTTTGTTTTCTAGGTATTTAGAAAGCCGTAACTCTATTGCCCTCTCAAAGATTTTAGAAACAGATGGTAATATACTAACTGGGCGATAGTTTTCATAGTTGTTAATGTCACCCTTTTTATGTATGGGTACTATTCTACCTACTTTTATTGGGCTCGGAAAAACTCCCTCTTCTAGACATTTGTTGAAGATAGCTGCCAATGGTACACTTACTTGCTCAGGTATCTGTTTTAAAAGGTAAGCGGAAATGTTATAGACTTCTCTCGTATGTTTCCCTTTTATTTGTTTAAGAATTTGTTCTATTTCCTCCGGTGTAATTGGGAGTAGATAAAAAAATGTGGTATTAGTTATTTTATAATTGCTCAGCAATTTTTGGGACGAGTGTTTACTCTGTATGTTGTTAGCTGTTGCTTCCCCAATTTGTGCAAAGTACTCATTAAGGCTTCCGGCTGTTAATGAGGTTCCATTATCTGCCTGTTTCTTTGACCGTTTAAGTTCTTTGTTTATAACATCCCACACCGCTTCAGTTTTGTTTGCACGCACATACGGTATAATAGTAAACAGCTGAGTCAGACTTTGTAGCAATAGAAACTGATAACGAAGCAGTTCTCAGAAATTAATTATAGTTATTTGAAATACATAAAAGATACCTATATTTCTCATTTTATAAAACAAACATTGCAAAAGTGTCAATTAATAAGGATATTTTTCAAATATTTACCAATAGGCAGTGTTATATTTTGAATAAACGTGTGATTTCCTTTATTTTTTTTTTATCTGATATGAAGTAGATTAGAAGCAACATACTTATTTAAATAAAAATATTTGTTACTAGCGAGTTAACGTATTTTTTTTTTTCATATAACCACAAAGTCAAGGATTTCTTTGGAATTGGCACATTATATAAACGAATGTGGTTAGTGCAGTATTGATATATTAGATACATACATATACATATGATATTTTTATGTCTTTAAAATAAGAAAGACATAAAAATATCAACAGAAATAAAAAGATTTTAAAATACATATAACAAATTTTGTTTTACGAATGATATGTTAAAATACTCAAATTTCCATAATTAATACATATTTATCGCACACAAAATCTACATACGTAAAAAAAAATATTCTTTTTTTTACACAAGGCGTACCTACCTATATGATTTAGATTCAAATATCTTTATAAAATAATGTCAGAATGTACTAATTTACCTGAAACCTCAGTTCACCAACGGGTGGCTTAGCATATCTTATGCTCGTAAAAGAATAGATAGGATTCCCTAAACGGGAAGTTAAGACGGAACCGCGCACTTTACCCAAAGTAGTTTGGACCACTGCTTCTCTTTCCCTATCTCTATGATGATGGCATATCGTACACGTTGCTTGTAGCAAAACGAATGTGACAAATACGGCACACTTAATGTCAAACATCATGTTTCGTGAACAGTACATGCGGACTGGCAATTAGCACAGACCTTCGTCGTATTTATATACGGGAAGGATTACATCGGCCGACCATGAACAAAAGAAATGGATGCACTACTTAGGATAGATTATGTGTGTTATGTGTAAGGTGAGATATCGACAACCTCTGTAGGTACATACAATGTTGCAATAAAAGTTGTTTTGGAAAATTCGTCAGATTGTTTTTGCTTATAGCTTCTAGGAAGTATTGTTGTTATAGATATACCGTCTCATATATAACAGAAGAAGGAATAATTTGCTCAACTTAGTAGTTTTACATCAAAAATGAAACGATAACATTTGCAAGAAATTTTATCAACATGAAATACAAAAAAAAATTAATAATGTGTTTGGTAATCCTGTAGCTGAGTACAGAGTTTGTGGAGGAAGGTGCAAAATGGACAGTCTCTTCTCTGTGATACCGCACACTTATTCAACAGGGTTTAAATCCGGTGAACCGGCTGGCCATGGTAAAACATTAATGCCTGCTTCTTGGAGGAAATCCATAGTTCGACTAGCAATATGGGGACGTGCGCGTTGTCTTGCTCAAAAAGGACGTTTTGCGCATTTTGTCATTCTTAACACTCGTAGACGGATGCGTAATAACTAAATATTTCTGTAGTTGTCAGCTCTCATAAATAGGTTTCTTCACAAAAAAAAACCAAGAGATATTTTTTCGCAAAAACTTATCAAAGATAAAAAATTCAATCTTACTATAACTTGCTCTAAATATGGTAATTCTGATGCCAAAAAATTCAAGTTGAACAAATTAGTGGTTAGAAAGAAAAAGAATTCTGAATTTTTTGACTCCATCAGTGCCAGTCAAGATTCTCTTTCATTCTTAAATATTTTCAAGGTCATATCACTTCCGATTTTACCGGAAGTCGCCATTAACGTCCTTATTTTATATGAAATACTCGATATGTTATGATGTATTCCAACCGGTTTTTCTACACCTATTTTCATTTGTTTGTTAGATATCTTGATTATTTTGAAATATGTACCTCTGATCTAATATGCGATAAATTAACTATTCTTTGGATTCAGAGCTGCTTTTGGTTAAAATGTTTCTTGACCTCATATTTTCCAGTCATGTCTAAGAAGTGTTTTGCTTCGTTTTTCAGATAAAAAGCTTTGCTTTTGCATAGTTCCTTAAACAAACGAGTATAGAGAACACTAAAATTTATGCATTGTTGTCAAAATTCGAGTATTTCCTGCAAATGTTTCGGAATACTCTTGGTAGCAAGTGCAAATCGGTTAATTATGCCTCTGTTAGAGATCGAAACTTTTTAATTTTTGACCAGGGAACTTGGTTTAGATCGAAGTATGGCTGGTGCACCACAGGTGGTACACATTTCACACAAGTTCTTTCATTGTAACTCGTTATTTTCAATTAAGTTGTCATGCCTATAACTTTACCTTTCATCGTCATTTTTGGTGTTCTACAAAATATAAAGTCTTTTTTTGATGTCCTCCAAGTTCTTACGAAAACAAGTAATTAGGAACATGAGCTAACATCAATGAATTCATCAAATTGACAGAAACGAGATCCCTTCATTTCATATAAAATTTGTTGCATCACGTTTTTGGGCGTGTCTGAAAAGCTTCTCTAAATTGTACTATTGGACAAGGATAGCCAGCGACCCTCAAAAAAGGTTAAGGTCATCCACTGCTTAGGAACCAGTGGTATGGGCTTACTGTGTTTAAGTTCTTCCAGAGTAAGATTTTTGCCATGGTTTTCCTTACTCCGTGGCCATTGATTTTATATAAGTATATTATATATAATCAGTGTCCTTGGCGAATGCTGGGAGATAACGAAAGTCGTTCCATGGGCGCATTT
>RXPK01001871.1:0-107939 GCA_004143645.1 Protaetia brevitarsis | reverse complement strand
GTAGCGTCGGTTTAATTTCAAAATTAATCGCCCATATCTCGAGAACGGGAGGAGCTAGAAGGACGGGCGCGGTGCCGTTAGGATTCCAGCTCGAGAAGGCGCTTCTTCTGACCTATAATATGTGGGGTTATCACGACGTTTAGGCCATTTTTCAGCGATTTTTGCTCAAATTTTCCATCAAAATTCATGTTTTTTGCCCATATCTCCGGACGGCAACCGCTACACAGAAAAAAAATTAAACTTAAATCAAATATGTAAGGTTTCGCTGAAATATATGGTAAGTTCCTGTACACGCAAATAAATATTGTGTTATAAGAAAAACATTTCTTTTTTGTAATTTAAAGCAAAAGTAAGTTTAGAGAGAAGATGTACATACTTGTAACAGTAAAATGCAACATTCTTTATCTTACGGCAGCCATATTCTTGGAATACGATATATTACTCTTATGATAAAGAGTTCGATACTCTTGGATGTAAAATAAAGTGCTTGAGTTGATCTTAAGAACGAGTTAATTTAGCAATATATTCTGCTTGTAAAAAAGTAGCATCCACTTGTTTCAACAATTATTTTACTTGGAATTGAGATGTGGAAATTTTTTTTTCTTCTTAAATTAACCATTTCAATATGGTTGAGTAGTAAATGAATTATTTGAAACGAACTAAAGGAAGGTTTAGTATTTATTGTATATTTGCATAGAAAATAGATATACCTACTTACCATTCACTTGTCTTAAAGCTTCCTTTTTTTAGAATTGAGAGTTTTGTTGATTTAGAATGACAATCCTAATGGCTCACATATACTTCGACACAACAGGGGTAGGAGGTGAACGACATGGTTTTGATTGTTTGATTAGTTCAAACGGTACATATTTATTTCAAACATGAATTTTATTGACAAGGATGTAGTTTGCTTAGAAGAGAGTATTTATAGAATGACGCTACATACTTATCACGATCAAAAATCCATTTTTAATCATGTTAATCATGCTTTATTTGAAAAAAGTAATGCAAGTTTTGTTGATAAATTAACCCTTAACTGGTGACACGGAATTTGGCAGACTCTACACGTATAATAATTGCGGATAAAAAATTGCACGCCACCTGTTAAGGGTTAAAACTAATTCTGAAGAAAACAAAATTATGGTTGCCAAACCCAGGTAAAGTTATTGGTATTAGCAGTACACTGTTACCACAAGTCAGGTTTACCACTTTAAGAAGAATACATTTTATTTGCTACTTTGTAAATCTTTAGGTAATCCATATAACAATCCATAGGTTTTTTATGGAATGTTGTTTGTAATATAAGTTTGGTAAATGTTACCTTGCTTTTTATTATTGAAAACCAAATCGGTTTAACCGACATTTAAACCACGCTTTGCTAATAAAGTGTTTAAAGTGAATCCAGACTTATTAATTAACAATTATAGTGGAGAACGTCTATCGCAATGGTCACATGTAACACAGCGAGACACCACTCAACAACAATTCATTCATTTTTTTTTTATCGACAATGGCACCGACTTGCTTTTGGTTGATGCACTCCAGACTTCAGACGTGTTTCGCTCGCTAGCGGGGTTTGTTATACTCGTTGTACTGCTGCATTAGATGGTACCATATACTTTATTCATACGCGTTTGCTTTCGCCATCAGTTACCAATCAGGAACGATATGTACCTATGATGCCAACCAATAGGCAATAGGAATGAATAAATTCAATTTAAAATTTGATATTCTTAATATAAAAATAGATGTTACTACATTGAAGAATATAAACATTTAGACTAAAGATACACGTATACTTACGTTTTAAATATCTATTTATCTTCATATTAAACTTATTTGTAATTTTCTTAAAAGTATTTACTTCACTTCTAAATAAGCTCGATATTGCTCTTGAAATGAGCATATCTACTATCACCCTAAGAGGATCAGTTTCCTTTTAAGTATTTTTGATGAACTTATCAAAGTCTCAAGTAAAGAAAGATATGTATTTTTGTTGGATTAATTGGCTATCTTAAAAAGAAGGATGACATATTTAAACTAAATATATATTTCCAAATAAATATATACTCTTCGGTAAAGAATAGTTTTTTTTGTGTGTAGCGCGACGGCGCTCTCATATATGGAATCCTCGTCGAAAAACGCGTCCGACAGTATATAATATGTTAGAGTTGCGGCGCTTTCTAGGGGCCCGAAACGGCAGATATTATGCCTAGATGAGAAATAGCGCCCAAGAAACGCGTGTTTTTTCCGTCTCTTCAACATAACTCCGGAACGACAGTAGCTAGGAGGAAAATTACCACACTTTCAAGGAATATTCCACAAGTACGTGAAAAATCCCCTATAGGTGTATGTTTACTTCAAAAATAGGCGGTAGCCCAGTTGCCATCTATTTTTGGGGTAATTTTACCACATTTTTTTTAGGGTGTATCGCTGCGTCAGCTGATAGGTAATGATACAGTTGACAATCGCGCACATAACCTATTAAAATTAATTAAAAACGCTTATAACTCTCCACACTTCAATAAAAATAATTTATTCACCACATATCGTACACTCTCATCCATTATCCATTAGAACAGATCGATATTAACTATACAATCGCAGGCGAGTTCCAAAAAAAAAAGCAGTTTATGAATAAGACACGGGATTTGCTGTTAAATTTCCGTTACTTTTTGCCACTCTAGGCGATCGGGTAGAACAACGCAGGTATTTCACATTTCAGGTGGGCACACAGACGTGGTAATCCGCCGCGTGCCCTAAACAAGAAACAGAACGAGTTGCGAAGTGAACATGTGGATTATTACATGGAGACGACGTTAGTTCTGCGCGACCGGTAGAAGTGTTACGACGTATTCCTATCGCGGTTTTCCTGTTCGCTATCTGTTGTAAATAATAAAAAAAAAATAGATTGTGTGTATTAAAAGATTTTGTAGTCGACGGTGTTGGGAGATTTAATCGCTTATCTCAGAAAATTACTGGTTTATATCTAGGTAAGAAAATAATGATAACATTACTCATTCATGCATGCGATTTAATATTTATCAAGGCACAAAAGTAAACATAAACATCGCCGGATATCTAATGCCGGTGCTGTATATCTGTTTTGAGTACACACAGACAAAATTGTAAATTGTAAGTGGGTTATTTAGGGAAATATATTAGTATAAATGATAAAGGAGGGTAAAAATACAAGGGATATGATCCACCTGTTTGACCTCAATTAATAAATAACTAGGAACGAGATAATATGATGCCGTTTTCAATTTACAATCAGTTATTTGTAATATAGCTACTACCCCTAATAGAAAAAAATGTTATCCAACGTTTTATAGAAATTTTTAGTTTGTTCATAATTTGCTCGATAATATAAGTACCTAGTTTGTAAAAGTGTCATAATTTGAGGTTAGGATCAAATTGAATGTTGTTCGTACTATAATAAATAAATGCAAGCGTGTTTTACATTTCAATAAATTGCCAATTAAATGTCATCTTTATTTAATTGATAACTGAAATTGATGGATGATGTATTCTTTTATGAAATTACTGCTGAGCTATTCCCTTAGGAGTTTGCTATATTCTATACTACTTAAATCAGTAATGTGAGATACTTAAATTAAATGCTTAAATATCAAACCAATTAAAAGAAATAATTGATGCCATTATAGTCAGTCATCCTCTTGTAATAATTGACAAAAATGGGTCAATTACAGTTTCTCACAAGAATATTCTTCGAAATTTTATCAGTGCATTAATAATTTGCTTGTTGCCATATTTATTTATTCCTTATCGCATAACTTTCTTGGTCTTTTTTGTCAATATAACTCCCAAATATTATAATATATTTTACTGTGATTTTGATAATATTTTTACTACATCTCAGTCTGATGGATATTCATCCCCTTTTGCAGAATATATTAGATCTTGTATGTACTCTTCTTAATTTTCATCAACAAAGTCTAAGGTATTTTCCAACGTATTTTTTTTTTTTTTGATAAATTTAAGGATAACTTAAATCTCTAACTAATATTTGGAAATGAGGTGTAAAATAATCCCAGGAACACTTAGGTCAATTTTTTTTCCTCTGCAGAACTACTTAAATAAAGAATGATGTCATTTTTAGGTTAAGTAGGCGCACAAAACATATCGATATCAAAATTTCACCCTTTTTCACTAATAACAACCATTACAAAACGAATATTATTTATTATTTTTATACTTTTGAAAAATAATAGCAGCTACAATAGTTACTCTAGTGTAACATTCATTTGTTGTAAACATAAATATTTCCTGTTTTAGTAATTATATTAAAAAAGAATATATTTATTTATATATTAAGAAAATATTTAATATAAATTTATTTCATGATAAAATTAGTTTGAGTACTTTGTTTTTTCTTATATTATTTTATAGAGTACATCCGCCCTTGTATAGTATTTTGCGCACAAAACCAATTATTTTTGTTAACTCTTAATTATAAGTGCCAATATTTCCATTCAAAATATCAACCAACACAAAACAACAATTAAATATTTAGTATCTATTAGTCATATCCGCACGAACGGCAACTTGTCTATAAACGATCTAAGAATAGCGCTTACTTACTATTGCCTTAATTGCCTATACATATAGGTATAAGTTTGTACAGTGGTTGCCAAAGTATTGAAACGATATACCATAACTGAGAAGTACAGCTCCTACCAAAAAAAGTTAACGACCTACGCGAAAATATATGTAACGAGCCCATTTAGAATGGTCTATAGGTTCAATAGTAAATACAAGAATGTTTGCTATAAGTATCTGTGAGATTCAAAAAGATTGTCAATTCGCTCCTTAGATTGTAGCAGATGTAGGTATGCCGCGCTTTGTAATAAAGGTTTGAACTAAGTCAGTGTTACTATACTATTGTTCGTGATATTAAATGTAAATATAAATGGTTTGAAAAAATATATAAACGAGGGAAAATTACAACACGAACGCCAATGTTACTAAATTGTCAAGAAATGATTATATGTATGAAATTTGTATGTAGCTAACTTCACTCATTAAAACGGTAATAAGTATAGATAATTTTTTCCGGAAAACAGTTTTTTTATTACGACAATCATTTCGAATCTCACAGTATACACATGTGATACTGTAATAACAAAATGTTCTCACTATAAATTTATTTTATTGATTTATCTAATTATAAGATTTGCATAAATTGAAGAAATGAATTTATACAAATCTTATAATTAGATTTATATTATAGATATTTATCTTGAAGAGTGAAATGTTATTTAATGTTAAAATTAAAAAAAAAACAAAATCATGTTTGCTTGCTTCTCTTTTTTGTGTATTTTTTCTAGACCTTCACAATCATGTTTTTTTGCGATTACAGCGCAATCTGTTACGAATCGAAAAGTTTCAAACAAAAACTACATACTTGATGACGTGGAATCCGAATCTGCAATACAAAATGGGGGTTCCCATTTAAGATTTCAAAGTTTCCCCCTCCCACTCTGGGAGGGTGAGGTGGGGGATCGAGTTCGGCACCATTCAGTGAGCCCCCTACATTATAACAAATCTTATTAAGATCTTTTTTTGGATTTGATGCAGTGTTTTAAAATATTCCGTTGTCTCAAGATAAAAAACTCACCTGTATATTCGCATAAAATAAAAATCTTATGTCAAACGTCAAAGATTCTGTTCTTGTTCTCTCTTGATCTGTGCCTTGTTGTGTCGGGCCTGTCTTTTTACCGGTATTTTCGAATTGAACCAATAACAGAAAAATACGTCACATTTTCTGTCACTCCATTGAATTTAAAAATAGACTATAGTTTTAATATACTATTGCAATTCTATTCATCGCCCGCTCAATATGCATTACGTAGACGCGAATTTCGGAATATTTGCCTTGCTGATTTCCCAGTTCTCGATAAGCTAATGAACGATCGATCATTCAATTGATATAACCGAGTGCAAAAATCGCTCGTTAAGCCAGTGTTGCCAGAAATACTACCGCTAAAACGGTATTTATACCGCTTTCAACTTCATTCTCCCGTTCTTCCGTTTCCAGTTCGCAATCTACCGCTTTTTGATTTTTTGTAGTACTCAATGAAAACTATAATGCGTACGATGTGTAAACGGTGTAAACCCTTTATTTCATTGCATGAAACACTTGATATGTTTTTGTATTGCAGTAGTAGTAATTTCCAACGTTTCCAATACAAGAACACAGTGATTGCTGCGCCATATGTATAACCAAAGTTAAAGTAAAATAATAAATAAATAAATAAATAAATAAATAAATTTTTATTTGTCATAGATCTCAAAAAAAGATATGGACATTGTCAGTATTTACACACATTTAATTTAAAAAAATTTACCAGAACTTGTCACAGATTGACCGTATGGGTATTTAAGTACTCGTGGAAACTATAAAAACTGTTTTTAATAAGATACTCTTTTACATTTTTAAAGAGTTTTTTATCATTTTCACATTTTACGTGTGCTGGTAATGCATTGTACGCTTTAATAGCTGCGTAATACGGACCCTTTTCGTAGAGGCTTAATTTGTGATGCGGGATTGATAATTTGGTGGCTTGTCTAGTTAGCATAGAAGAACTAGAAACCGCAGCATTAGAATTAAAATTAGTTTTGTTTTGATTATAGAACTTTATTAATTTGTAGATGTATATAGATGATACTGTCATAATGTTTAGTTGTACAAAATAGTCTCTACAGGAGGTTCTTGATGGTAGAAAAAGCATACATCGGATAATTTTTTTTTGCAGAATAAAAACTTGCTTCATGGTAACAGCTTGCCCCCATGCCAATATACCATTTCCAATACGTGACTGAACATATGAGAAATAAAACATTCGTAAAGTTGACAAGCTCACTGAGCTCCTCAGGTTGTATATACCAAAGAATGCACTACTCAGTCTCTTAGATAAATCCGCAATGTGTTCTCCCCAGCTGAGAGACTCATCAAAAGTAACTCCCAGAAACTTAGTATGTGAGGATTGTGGTAGCGAGGCATCTTTACCTCTAACATATAGAGACTCTTTTCTATTTTGAGTATGATAGACTGAGAATGATGTTTTATTTATGTTAATACGTAGTTAGTTTTGTCACACCATGATATTCATATCAGCACAACCGTACTCACACTCGCAGACAAGGCGCCACAAGAAGAATCAACTATAACACACGAAGTATCGTCGGCGTATTGATACAATGTACAATTTCTATTTGAAACATGTAGATCGTTAATAAATGATACGAATAGCAATGGGCCAAGAATAGATCCCTGAGGGACACCCTGCGCAACGCGAAACTCCCGACTGTATGTGTTCTGCCGTACATTATCAGTTGTTTTACTTATACAAACAGTCGCAATTCTATCGCCTAAATAAGATCGAAAAATATCTAAGGCAATTCCCCTTATACCATACTTCTCCAATTTATGGAGCAACAGTTCGTGATTAATTACGTCGAAGGCCTTACTCAGATCGAAATATGTACTACAGACTAGACCTTTTTTTGTCAAGATTCTCCAAAATTTCGGTCAATGAATCATTGATTACATCTTCACAACATTTATTTTGTAGGAAACCATACTGGTTCTTGTGAATTGTGTTATTTTTATTATAAAAACAGATTAGTCTATTATGTAAAATTTTTTCGAAAACCTTGGAGAAGGATGACAACACCGAAATCGGACGGTAATTGTTTATATCTTTGGAATCACCTTTTTTAAAAACCGGCAATACTTTTGCATGTTTAAGTGCTTTAGGGTACACGCCCGTTAAGAACATTGAATTGATGATATCAACCAACGGCAGAGATATGCAACTATTAACTGTTTTCAAAATTTTTGTTGGTATACCATCGATCCCGGCAGACATCTTGCCGGCAAGCGCGCGAACAACAGCCTGAACCTCGTCAACATTCGTGGGTTGTAGGTATAAACTATTTATGTTGGTGATTTGAGATGTACCCCCGGCCACATTACCCGCTGACAAGCTAGGAAGTTGAATAAAAAGCTCACCAAAAAGCCGAGTCAGGTGCCCCGGGTCGTCAACTACTGTACCATTCTTCATAATACTAATTTCTTTGTATTTATTTGTATATTTATTATTTGAATTGTTAATAATTTTCCACGCCGACCTAGATTTATTTTCCGAATTCATAATGATATTGTCATTATGTTGTTGTTTACAAGATTTTATTGCTTTACGATATTCTTTTTTTCTATCTTTATAATACTGCCACATAGTTTGGTTATTATCACTTTTACAAATTTGAAAGAGATCTTTAAGATTTTTAGATAACATTCTTATTTCTGGAGAGATCCACTCGGTTTTACGGTTTACATTTATTTGGATCTTTTTATGAGGAAAAACTTAAATCAAAGTAGTACATGAAAGAATCAAAGAATGCGTTGTACTTCTCATCCGTATCAATCGCAGCGAAAACGTTATCCCAGGACTCACCCTGAATAAGAGACACAAAAGAATCAATATTTGTTTTAGAGAAAATACGGTTGAATGTGTATTCTTTAGTCTCCATACGGTCAATCTTGTAATCAATAACTACACAACTATGATCAGAAATATTAGGTTCAATTACGCGAGTGTCTACATCAATCAAGGGAAAGTTACTGAAAACATTATATAAATAATTTCTTCTGCGACAGATATCTGTAAACCAGATACAAAAAATATTTTTCAAGTTGTTTATAAGAATTAAACTGTATAATGTGCTAATTTTACGTTTGTTTTACTTTTACAACAGTTTCTTTAGCAAATTTTGTTCACATTTAGCGCTCCAGATTTTGTTTTCAGTAATTTTCCATATTGATTAGACCAACTTCATTTTTAACATATTAACTTTACCGCACTCAAGTGTAAATGTTGAAAGGGTATTTGCAATAATCAACTTATTAAGAAATAAACAAAGAATTAGGCTGGGAAACGGAACAGATATTGGTTTAGTTCACAGTGAGCGTCTGATAATGGATAATTGTTTCAATTTCCAACCGAATAAAGATTTAGGGCGTGTAATGACATAACATATTGCTGTGAACTGATTGTCCAAGCATATAAGTTTAAAGAAATTAAAAATGACAAAATTAACTTAGCTAGCTCAGCAAATATGAATTTAAAAGGGCGCCAGAGATTCTTATGTCTCAGAGTAACTTTCATGAAAAGTAAAAGTGGGCGTTTGTAAAATTTGACTTTCTTTAAAATCCCCTAATAATAGAAGTGGCTAATTCAAAAATAAAAGAACTATTTAAGATGATATTTAAAATCATTAACTTTTATTGTAAAAAGAAAAAAAAAACATTTAATTAACAACAATAGGGGAAAAAACCGTAATACAGAAGGTATTGGATCAAAATAACCCCTTCGTGAATTTACAATTAAAAAGGACAATGCAAATCCTTTAGCAAACAAAATGGTGAATTCGTTCTAGAAGGAATTTCTTATACCACAAAAAATCCACGTGGCCTCAAAAATCAAAGCAAACTAAAATTTAATAAAATCAACGTGGAGAACCAAGTAAAATCAAAATGAAATTAAAATACAAGCCCAGAGCTTCTCTTCACCTACCCCGAGGTGGTTAAAATGAAATTAATTTGAAAACTACAAAAAAAACGGAAAATTTTAACTCTAAACGCGATCACTTCTAAAACGAAAATTATTAACGGGCCTTATACATAAATTGTGCACAATAATACAACGCCAATTAATAAGCGGAGATGTCTGAATAATGATCAAAATTAAAATAATTACGGAACAATTCTTTACAAATGAAAAATCGCAAAATGGATGCAAAGAGCTCAAAATTTACATGTACTTACATTCGTGACAATGATTCAGACTCTGAGCCCTAAAGGAAGCGCTCCTCGCGTACATACAAACTAGCAGCTGCGCGCGCTGCGTCAACCGCATAAATCATAGAATACGCCTTATAAGAAAGACATAACACAAGATAAACAAATGCTAAACATATAAAGGAAAGAAAAATAAACTAACTAACTGAACAATTAAATACATCCAACAAAACTACTAAATTCTTAGCAAAATTTAAAACAAAGTGAGAATTTGCGCGCAGCAACGCCAAAACTTGATCTTGGAAAATAACAGCATAGAGTTCAAACAACCGGGAACCCATACCATAGCAATATGTATAACGATTATTAAGTACTATAAAGCTTTATATACTATAGTTTTCATAATTTGAAGAATTATAAAGATTTTTTTTTGTTTTTCACCAAAATATAATATAAATTAATAGGCAGTGAAATCAAATGAATAAGAACAGAAGCAGAAGAAATACGAAAATCCTTCCGTTTAGGTATTGACATCTACCGTTATTTTACATGACATTCTACCGCTACGAAATAAATTCATCTGGCAACACTGCACTAAGCACATCACTACTATCGACACTGTTGCTCACGAGTGTACATTACATAGGTACAATTATGTAATAAAAATAACCTCAATTCACGATACCTTCATCCTTCATGAATAATAGGATACATATAAAACAGCTGGCATTCCCAAATGGATTGAAATAATAAATACTTAGATCTGTATACATTTATACATACGTGTCTACCTCTATGGCTAAGGGAATCAATAAATTCACTACGAGAAGTTATGTTAACCTTGTAACTACATTCTGAATAGCATATACTAGCGGTAATAAATCGTTTATTCTACCATAATATTAATTACCTGCAGCAACCAACTCCACAAAAAGGCGAAAAGGTCATAAACATAAACATAAACATTTATACGCCAGCATAATAATACTCATGCAATGAGCAAATGCGCTTATATTTGCTATTTACAAAGTGTTTAGTTCGCTGACATCTGACATGACACATTGATGGAATGAAAAAAAACGGGCGCAATGGCAACGGATATTTTACCAATAATAATAAATTTGATTCAGTAACGAGTGGAGATATCAAAAAAAATTATTAAATGAAAAAGTATAGTTTCTTGAATGTAAAAGTACAAATTGGCATTTTCTATCAATTATAAAACGGTGACTGTAACAAGTAATAATAATAACTAGTAATAGGTTTTGAGGGGTTACGTTTCATAATGATCGAGTTTCGAAAATGATATGTATTATGTGTTTTTGTATAGGTATTTTTTAACCAAAATCGATATAAAAACTATCTTAGCGAAACTTACATTGTGTGAGACTGTTACACAAAATAACTATTGCTACTTGGAATACATTTGTCTCCACCAGGGCTTAACAAAAACAATATTTATATGTAGTTGCTTACGGTTATTTCCGTATAAAATTCAAGTAGTTTATGAACTTAGGCAGGTAGATTTTTGATGCCAGAGTACTGTATTGTCAATGGTTTTTGTAGAAAATAATTAGTGACAACATTCTCTATAAATTATTTTTTATGAGACAATTGGTTCCATCTTTCTGGTTATTTAAATAAGCAAAATATGACAATGTGGTCGACAGAAAACCAAGCAATAAAAGCTGAAGGATATCGAAACGAATTATTATAGCCGTTTATCAATGAACTGCATAATGACGAACTTAGGAAGGATTTTTTCCAGCAAGATAATGCACCCGCACACAAATCTCAACAAACAATAGTTTTCTTGGAACAATTTTTCGAAAAATTCGATTAATTTTCTTCTCCGGACTTGACAATTTTATATTATTTTATTAAGACCGAACATCGCACAACTGACAAGCTTCTCATTGCTATAAGAGATTCCCGCGCCGACATAACCCCACAACTCCTCATAAATGGTTTTGAGAACATGAAACGTAGAGTTGGACTGTGTCTTCAAAATAATGGACAACGTTCTCATCACCTTTTTAGTATTTTCATCTTTTTAACTTATAATCAACATTTTTTTTAATACTTTTTGCACAGTGACATACAAACTGTCAAAATGATAAACGGGTACATGCACTGTAGCCAACGACTCTCTAACTGCCAATTTAAAAAAAAAAAAACAGAAAGAGCTTATTATAGTAAACATCATCTACATATAACACTTTTTAAAACCACGAATGTCTTCGCGAAAATTGTGTTTCAAATGCATTTATCTTACTGGGGAAATGTGACAGCAGTGTATGCAACGATTTTGCAATGAATCTGATATCAGATGAGTGTGCGTTCTTTGTTATTGTTAAAACTTATACAGGGTGTCCCACCGAACTGGGTCATTAGATTTTTTTGAACTTCTAGTAGGAATTTGATTTTGAAATTTGCAGTGTAGTCATGGCCCACTGTGGTCTATTTAAGAAAAATATGTTCAACTTTATAGCACTTTCGGTATACAGGGTGTTGATATCAACTTTCTTATTTTAAATGGAATGGTATAATTTTTATCGGTACAATGAATGTATCGAGTCATTTGCAATTAGTTTATATCAGGGTTCCCTATCCCTAAACTCAACCGTTTTTGAGATATTTGCAATTTTGTTGATTTTTTGACGTTTACACTGTTTCAAGTAAAATTAATTAGCTGACAAGGTATCAGATATTTAGTGGTTCTACTAATGTCGATGTAAGTACAAAGACGTAGGTAGAAAGTTTTATGGCAATAATGAGCGAATCACATACACGGTGTTCGAAAACGCATCTCCAATGTGGATATCTTTAAACCAACAAAACTTTTTTATTTCAAATGGAACATAGTATTTTTTACTACAGCATTGAATGCAGCGTAAAATTCTACATAGATTGACGTTAGGGTTTGGTATACCATTTTTGATAGTTTTTGAGATATTAGCATTTATTGCCTAAAATATTACTAATTTCCAAGTTTCGAGCAAATAAAATATTTTTTTCCTAAAAAACACTCTGTATATTAGTTTTTAATGATGCGTTATCTAGCAAGTTCAAAAAAATCTAATGACCCAGTGGGGACATCCTGTATACATAGAAAAAAAACAACTGTTTAAGGTTATTCGAGTTTAGACAGCAATGCTTATGACTTGAAACAAGGGCGTCCTTTCTAGGCAGGGTGAACGACATAACGATGTCACTGACTGATACTAAACAGGTACAAATTATTCGCACTGCACTTTAGGCTGTGTTATATAATACATACATAATATAACTGTATTTGCACATGCTTTTAAGGTAAAGTGTTTCTATATATAGCCGGATCACCTGTAAAATTATCTATTAATTGCGAATAGGTACTTACTACTTGCAGTTTTCGTAATGTAGATGTAGATACCAACCCAATGGTAATAAAGCTAGTCATAAATAGATAAAGGAATCTTCGTATAAGATAAGTATATACGCTTAGATTTTATCTGTTGAATAAATACACATATTTTAAAATTTTCAATATTGCTCATCAGCGAAAAAATTAAACAGGGAACATTCCAATTATTTAAATAGAAATTAAACAAAAAGAATTTAGATGAACTGTACAACCTTTAGACTGCCTAAATTATGACTGAGGACAATGATCCGTTAGATATACAAGAAATACCATCATCCAAGAGTTCAAACAGAGCTTGAAAGAGGACAGCTTGAGTCATACATGTTCAGCTCGGCAATACATTGACTTCGTTAAACTTGTAAGGTTACTTTCTTGCATACTCTTTCACGTTAGTACTGTTTCTTCGTCGTATTTTGCCTATTTTATACGAAATTGCATATTAACAAGAATATCGATTAAATCGGTACATCCATCAGAAAGTTCATTACACCCGCGCATATAAATCAAACGGTTACTTTTGAAAGTGTAGGCGGGCTATGCATAACGTCTCTGCCGTTTTTACTTAAAATGGAACAACTTACGCCAAGGTCAGATGAATCATACCTGCTGCCAACGTCTACGTTGTTAATTATTCTGATCTCAACCATTTCGGTCATATATGTGATTGTATACATAGAATTGATTCATCGTTATTCATTATCAGATCCAGTGACAAAGTTGCAGAAGTATACAATAAAAAATGTAAGTAATTTCGAGAGTTTGGAGTAGAAAAGAGGATAGACTTGATCTGCGGCGTTTGAGATAAGTATACTACCCTCACCTTTTGCCCTGCAGTTGGAACATATCCCCAGGCCAGTGACTATATACAAGAAGACAAACCAAGTCCATATAAAAGCAAATTAATTTTAAAAGTCATCAATAGATGTCGCTTGGATGTCCAAATTAAGATTGGAGCTAAACCAGAAATTATTGTCATGTATTAAGTATGACAGCGCAATCTACTCAAAAATAGTTGCACCAAGCAAATCACTTCATCTAGGCACTAGACATCAATAGGACATGTTGTTTTTTTTTTTTTCTAAATAAAACGTAATATGAATATCAACGAGTACAACATTTAAAACCGAAAAAAGCAAAGGCTGGCTTTCCGATATTATTTACGGCGAGATAATAGTTCCACGAGTATATTTCCCTTTAATGACAGATGCGCGAGATTTCAAATATGCGATTACTTAAAAGAAGGAGGGCTACGTTATAAGTAAACACAGAAAAGCATTAAGTTTGTAAAATAAAAAGAAACATCAATATACATTAAATTGTGACGTTTAATAATTTTGTTTCCTTTTTGTTCAATGCGTAATGTGTGTTAGCATATGTGTAAGTTAACTTAGCCTCCCTAATAGCCAAATTTAAATTTCCCGCCACAATTTGAATGAATTCAACGTAAAGGCTTTAAAATAACTGTTAATGTAATACAAAATGGTGGGGAATTTTATGTATCAACGTTGAATCTACTGAGAATAATTGCGGGAAATTTAAATTTTGCTATTAGGGCTGTATACATATACACATAGTAAATTGCGAAGCGAATACAAAAATTATATTTTAAGCACTATTGCCGATACTTTCTTTACTAAAGAATACAGGCACTGCTCAATTTAAAATGGTTTAATATTATATGTGGTTTGAAATATATTATTACAGTGTGTTGCATACAACTTTGATATATAACGTGAACTCTTAAATAACGTCTTTTATAGTCTCTAATATACGACTCGACATTCCGCTATCTCTTCTCTACTGCACTTGTGATGGACGTAATCGAATGACGAAGAAGGCATCATATTATTGACCATCATTCGATAAAATCGTTTACTACGTTTGAATTATGAATGATCATTCATTTATTTATTTTTCACTTAATAAAAGAAATTTATATTATGCATAGATAGTTAATTAGAATCTGCAGAACATTGTAAATTTCTCTAATTTTAAATATAAACTATATAGCACGAACTACACCCTAATAGCCAAATTTAAATTTCCCGCCACTATTTTAAGTGACTTCAATGTAAACGCATTAAAATAACTGTTAATGTAGTACAAAATGGTAGGTAATTTTTGTTCCAACGTTGAAGTTACTTAATATAATTGCGGGCAATTTAAAGTTGGCTATGTGGGACAAACCAACAATGGTAAACATCTTTTTTTTTTTAATAATAAAATAAATTCACTGTATTCTTACTTTCTATATAACCCTCGAATAATGGAAATGGAATAGTATAATGTCCCAGTAAATCAAATTCAAATTTCCCTCAATTATTTTCAGTAACTTCAACATTCAAGCATGTAATTTCCTACGATTTTGTATTAGATTAATAGTTATTTGAATACCTTTAAGTTGAAGTTATTGAATTGCGGGAAATTTGAATTTGGTTTACTGGTAGGTACACCAAATAGCGACGTCTATTTTCTGTTTAGTAACCACGTACGTAAAAGCGTTAGTATTTCAGGGTTAAATATTTCTTGGTCATCAAAAAAATGAAAAAGTGTTAAACGCATACATGTTACTTCAATTTTTATAGTAAATAGTCCAAAAATTATTTTTTCAAATAAATCTAGTGCAGACCTGGTGAAAACAAATTATCATTATTGCGATCCTGAGGTCTGTCCTGCAAAGATGGTGTCCGAGATCACAATATAAAGCCATTAAAAGCTCAAAGAGACCGCCAGGGAGTGAAACTTCTGATTGTTATCCCATTCTGTGACAATATTACAAATATTCATATTTTGAGAGTGGGGAAGTAAACGTATTTCAAGTGAAATTTAATTTAAGTAAATAAATAAATAATTTTTTTTTTTAAATTCCACCTCGGATATCAAATTTTAATATTATTAATCACTTTCATAAAATCGATAGCAATATGCCGACATGCCGTAAAAGAGTTCCAAGAATGTTCTGTTTATTGTCTTTTTGGTATTCTAAATTCAGTTGCCAATAAAATAAAATTATTATTATATAGTATAACACATTTGCTGTATTCTAGCAAAATATAAATAATAAAGTTTGTACAAACAATAAAAATATTTCTATTCAAACATAGCGCTCTTCGGTAAGGAGTCACATCAGCGCCATTATACAACTGCGAAATTCAAAATATTGTTGCCGCCTGCCGTGCTTGAAATCCATATCATTACCATAATGAGTAAGTTCATTACATTAAAATACGTTATGAATCAGTACCATCTACTGGCGAATCACACTATCATACAATTTATATAATTTAAATTCTCGCTATACATCCAGACTACCCCACCACTTTTGGCGGTAAAGACACTAGCGACATCTGCATTTGACCGCCAAAATGTTGTTTTTAAGCGCAACATTTTTCCCATAAGCTTGGTTTGTCTTCTTGTATATAGTCACTGCCTCAGGCTATACATGCTCCCAAGATTTTAACTAGATGCCGTTTCAGTACCTCTGTCTCCTTCTGAAGTAAGGCAGGGAATATTCCTTCCGTGCTGATCCTGCAGATTTAAAAGGCGAAAATCTGCTTAACACCAATACCTATATACCTTAGGTAGGCTACCTACCCTAATAGCCAAATTTAAATTTCCCGCCACTATTTTTAGTAAATTTAACACAAAGGCATTAAAATAACTATCAAAGTAATACCAAATGTAATACTAGTATGTATATGGTCAAAGACGTATAGTTCCGCTGGCGTACTTTAGAGCGGCGCCACTGTAGCTTCTTCGCGGAGGCAGTTAAATAGCGGCGGGGCAAGAGACGTACGGAAATAAGCAGTGGACCAAGAGAACTATGTACTTGATATGGAAGCACTTGAGCATTACAACTGTGGGTAATTCAGATATCGATTTCATTGGCAGTAACGTATATAATACGCGTAAATAATCGCGGCAAATATGAATTCTACCCCCTGGCATATAAATAAGTGGATGGCCTGAGGATCGGATGCAAGGTGTTAGTTCTGCGGTTTATATTTATCCAAGTTATTTTACAGAATGAATGTATGTTTGGAAAGTTCTTTATGAATACAACTATTATACTTTATCGCTATTTAATTAACGTATTAAACAGAGGTACGCTATAATCGATGATTTTTATTGATGATTTATAAAAATTCCAATTTTATGATTTATTATAAAAAGTCTGCATTTGCACTTGGTTGCATACCTATAAAATTTTCTAGTATTATGTCTCATTTCCAAAAGCAATCTGAGATTTCCTAAAAGCAGCGAACGAAAAAAAATGAAAATCTTTTAGAAATTGTAAATGCAGGAAATTTGAATTCTGCTAATTCTCTCCTTTTTTTCTATTTTTTATCATTTTTTGGTTACAAATATATAGTTTGACAGTTCTAACCATTATAAGATATGTACAATAATATAATGTCTAACAATTATATTTTCTATATTGATTCTACAAACAACGAAACAGAAAAAGTTCAAGAGCGACAAAAGCTTATGTCTGATGCTAGCGTACTTGTACTTATAAACTTTGTTAAAAACCAAATTGAGGAAAATACCTTAAAAGTGCAACCAGATAATAATAATGTTGCATATTTTTTTTTGTAAAGACCCCTTCCAGTAAACCAAATTTCGCGCAGTTATTTTCAGAAACTTCAACATTAGAGCATGAAGTTACCTACGATTTTGTATTACATTAATCGTTATTTGAGTACCTTTAAGTTGAAGTTACTCAATATAATTGCGGAAGATTTGAATTTTGTTTACTGGGCTGCGATTGAAACTTGTACTGTAATGTTTTAAGTTACATTTTAAGCAAAATGATAAAAAAATTCTTGTTCGATACGCCATCGACTATCCTATGAAAACAGTAAACAATAATTTTGGAAACAAATACGAGCTTATGTTTTTCAAACATCATGGCATTTCTGGGAGTGAATTTTAAAAAAAGCAAAATTTATAGATTTTATAGATACACTTTTTTAATGTTTTCTGATATTTTTATTTCAGGTTTTAGCAAGATAATATTCTTTCGCTGTTAAATGCAGATATATTGACAAGAATTAGCAAAAAAAAAAACATAAATTTATATATCAAGAAACAAAGATTATTTTAAATGTCCACTAGTCCACTAAAAACAAAAATATTTTATCACCGTAATAAATCAACAGTGGTAAATAAGATATAATATGTGCTATGAAAAAGTTAATAGGCATTTGACGAAATAAATAAAAGCAAATATTCCATGTGTATAGCTTCGCTTTAACACAAAATATGTTTTAATTTCATTATAAATCGAATATTAATCCATTGAGCCAATATGTGTGTTTTGGTTTTTGCTTTATTTACTAAACTGTTACTTGTTTTGACTCCTTTAATATTCATTTCATAATAATTTTGCGAAATGACAACTCATTCAATGAACGCTCTACCACTTCGCTGCGCGCGCAGTTAAACCACTTTCATTCGTCTCGCACCGACTCTTCGGTTACTTTATATTTTTACGCGTTTGTGCAACGGAAAATTCCACTTACGTTTAATCACGTCAGATCACGTTTAATATTTGTTTGGTCGTACACTTTTCTAAAATCAGCCTAGCTGGGACATCTATACTACGCCAGCGGAACTATTCTTTGTCCGTATATATATTTATATTGTATTTGGTAATACAAAATAGTAGGTAATTTTATGTTTCAACGTTGAAGTTATTAAAAATAATGGTGGGCAATTTAAATTTGGCTATGTGGGTAGTATCCATATAGAATTAATGTTCTTTATGTAAATTTCCGGGAAATCTCAACGTGCTTCCAGTTTAATTGAATTGAATTAATGAATCAAAAGGATGACGTCGCATTTTTCCGTAAAAATATTTTTTATATATACTTATACGGATGCAATGATTGAACCACCTTTAAATACATAACTCTAACATTTCCATCTCTGTCAAAATCTCTCTCAAAATCTGTAACTGCTACGAAATATACCTTTCCTAAGTAATAGTTTCATGTAACGATATTTGAAAATGTAATAAGTACATAGTTTTTTGGATTGCATGCTTAAAGATTCTCGAGTAGTATTTACTCTCTATACTTTATTTTCATTCACTACTCGTTCTTAAGCATCGTGTTTATTTACAAAAAGAACATGTTTACAAGACGATTAATTCTATTTATGTATTGTACATACACACACACACACAGAGCAGTGCTCTTCGTTAAAATGTTAAAACGTGTACACACTTTCAGGCACGCACATTGACGTGCGGATTACACATGATGAGTTGATGAGCGATGAACATGCAGAAGTGTATACCCACGCGGATTTCCATGGGAATGCCGCATATTCTTGGTGTGGCCGGAATTTTAATATCCATTACCTCTTTACGTATGTTAATCGATAGGAGATGCGGCTCACGTGCTGCTTTTTTCGATGTACGAAATATAAACTTCCTTTGCCAGTTTACTCTATTCTGCTTTTACGTCAAACAAATTGAATAGAGATATACTTACTATTAGTTTGACATCATTTGCAGGCTATGTAGCGTAATTTTGCGATTATTTATTATAGTTTTATAATTTAATAATTGTTTAAATGTATTTTTAATGTAATATTTTAAGGAAATAACATTTATAATAAAGTATTTCTTAACTGACACATATGTATTAGTTCGCTGATTATACGCTCCCTCTATAGTCCAGCGTCGTAAGCACATTTCTAACAGACAATTACATATTATCTTCAGCTAGTGCACGATAGATGGCGCTAAGGGATTTAATTTTTATTTTAATTGATTTTTTTTTGATAATAAAAATAAATATTCAAAAAAACAATGTTAGGTATTTATATGATTAAATTTATTTACCATTTCTTTTACAGAATGAATTAAGAGTTACCTCAATACGAATTGGCGATTGACAGACTGAATATTACCAAGATGACATCGAGGCTCGCGCAAATGCAGGTAATAAATAATTGACATTTAATTAGTGTATTTATGGTTAGGTAAATGTACCAATATCTGCCCCTGCCCTAATTACTGACACCTTCCCTGTATTTTTTTCCTATAATAGTTACTTTTGCTGTGTTTTAGCGTAGCTTTTGATTGAAAATAATCCCGCGAATATTTATTTTAAGTTTAAAAATCAAAATTGTTCTTCCAGTGCCATCTTGGAATCTTAAACATTGACATCATTCTATCCCTTTAAAGTACCAGTAATCAGTAATTGGGACTTCTACCTTATTCACTTGTATCATATAAATTAAATTTTCATCTCATAAATGATAAATGACGTGAGGATAATTATGTTTATAGCTTCAGTGTAAAACCGTATTCTAAGAAAACAAAAACAACAAAAAAGTCACAATATTTTGTTGTTGATATTTATTCGTAATTTTTTAATTATTGTGTGCTTACGTTTGCAAATTATACAATAATTAAGCGGAATTAATTTATCATTAAATTATCGTACATTAATTGGAAATTCTAGAAGCAATTTTTCCCATTTCAATAACATTATCAAAAAAAAACCACATATTACAAACATCAGCTGTTTTACACTATAATGTTTATTAGAATTTAATACACATTTTTGATGATGGTACTTACCACTTATCTGTTTATTAAACATTCGTGTTTTTTGTGACTGTCTGTACGATTAAATTGCCATTTATTATGCCGTTAATAAATGAAATCCTAGTATATAAATTACAGTTATCAATCTTATCGGTATTTTCAACGAGGTCATTCAATATTGCACTATTATAAGTTCTTTGGTTACAGGCATTAAGATAATGTTTATTTTTAACCATACAGCCCATCATAGTCGTCATATGAAGTTAAAATCACAATAATTGAAATAATTTACGCTAGCTGTTGGCAGTATATGCTCTTGTGTCGCGCAAATTAACATTCATATGATTTATTATTAGAACGAGGAGGAAACTTAATTGCTTCTAATTGCTTAAGTTAGGTGTAGATTTTAGATGATACTTGCTAAATGAGTATGATACTTCATAATTATAATACATACAGGGAAACTCGCATGCAACTCTTAAAACGTTCAAAACTATTTTACCTAAATATATTTGAAAATGCTAAAGTTGCTGATGTAAGAATCAAAACGTAAAGCCGTATCCATATGTGGATGGATGTGAAGAGCAATCGTTTCTGTGAGTATTTACCTAAATAGGTGAGTAGTTAAATGGCGTAATTCTTATCCAGATCATCATAGATCAAAACTTTAAACGATTCTTATTTATGAAACAGTAAACACTTAAAGCAGTTTAAGTAGCTAATTGAAGTAGGTGATAGCAATCGATGATCCCGTTCAAATTGCAATCTGCGCTTGAAAGTGAGATTCGGTATTTAAATACAGAAGTATACTTCAACAGTATCATATTTTTATAATGTTAAAAAGAAGACGTCATTATAAAATTTAATATACAGGGTATTCCACGTAACTGGTTCATTAAAAGTTTATGATGTTCTATTATTTACTTATATTTGAGATTTTGGCACCAGTATCTGTTCGATTGGAACTATAAATGCAAAATACCTTAACCAAAATATCACTTCCGGTTGGCCGGAAATGGATGTCAACTTTCTTATTTTAAATAGAATGATATAATTTTTTATTCATTTTTGGATTCTACAACTATAAATACGTCAGTTTTCATTAGCTATTCCTATAGCTACATGTTGCCGTTTTTGAGTTATTTAAGTTTTTCTCTTTTTTTAGTCATGATCATTGCATCATTGAGAAATTAATATCTCGGTTAATATTGCAAGTAGAGACTCCAAATTTGCTATGTTATGAATGTAGATATCACTCTAAGAAACGGTAAGCGCACTTTACATTCTAACATACAGGGTGTTCAAAACTGAGGAACAAAGCGACATATTTTCAAATGCAGAAAACTATTTTTTTTAAATAGGACACCCTGTATTTTAATTCGGAATTAGGAAGTAAATATCATCCCCTATCGCTTTATATGAGCATTCCCTTATACCTATCTTTAATAGATTTTGAGATATGAACGACTTTTGTTAACAGAACTAAGTATTTTTTTTTAATGGAACACCCTGTATTTTAATTCGGAATTAAGAAGTACATATCATCCCCTATCACTTCATATCAGCATTCCCTATACCTATCTTTAATAGATTTTGAGATATGAACGACTTGTTGTTAAACAGACTAAGTAGCCCTATCTTTGCGTGTTTGTAGCTGGCTCTGAATAGGATTAATGTCAAATTCATCGACTAACCAAAAGTGTTTATGTATATCATCAGGGGCGGTTCCACGGGGGGGGGGGGGGGGGGAAATTAGGAAATTTCCCCTCCCAAATTCCGCAAACTAAGAAGCATGGATAGAAACATATATGATATGCTCGTCTCAAGGACGAAAATTGACTAAGTTTGTCCCCCCCCAATTTGGCTCTCTGGATCCGCCCCTGATATCATTGTAATTACACTTTCGTACAACACAATATTAATAGAAATGACTATTCGAACAGACCTTCTTGTATGGTTATTCAAAAATAATACATGAATTTGACGTGAATCCATAAAATGCGCTTCTGGTGGACTATCCAAAAAGGCTCTAGCGGCGATTTTCATCTTCACAACTTTAACCTCAAATATCTCGGAAACGGTTAGAGATATCGGATCGCGCTTTTCACCATTCGATTCGCCGTCAAAATGCGCGTCTGATGGATCATATTAGAAGGTCTAGCGTCGTTTAATTTTTCAAAACTTTGACCTCAAATTATCTCGGGAAACGGGTAGAGATATCGAAGCGCGCTCCTCGCCATTCGATTCCCCGTCGGAAGGCGCTTCTAAAGGTCACCTCGCGATCGTTTCCAAGTTTCAAACTTTGAACGCCCACATATCTCGAGAACGGTAATAGCTAGAGGGACGCGCGCGGCGCCGTTCGATTCCGCTCGAGGAGACGCTTCTTTTGACCTATAATATGTTGGGGCTATCTCGACGTTTAGGCTATTTTTCGGCGATTTTGCTTAAATTTTCCATAAAAATTCCGGGTTTTTGCCCATATCTCCGGAACGAGACGCTAGCGCCACGGCCCTCAAAATATGGAATCCTCGTCGAAATACGCGTTCGACAGTATATAATATGTTAGGGTTGCGGCGCCTTCGAGTAGCCCGAAATCGCAGGTACCTACACCTATACAGTCTAGTTCAAGTTTAAAAGAAGTACTTATTCGTTATGGCTGATATGCATCCCCTTATGTCTATACCTACTCAATGTGTCTTCTCCTTCTATCATGGATTGTTGCCAGATTTATTTCATGGCTGTCGGTAATAGTAATGTCTGCATATTCGCTGTTTCCTGTTCTTCATTTCTCGATTCGAATATATTTCTGTCACTTGCATTTATCCCAATATTTTTTTCTTAACGTTACTTATTATTTTAAATTAATCGGAATTTATAAAAACTACTAACTACTAACACCGTCATTTGTGTGTCTATTGTTTGTAAGCACAATCAAAACAGCTGT
The DNA here is from genome assembly GCA_004143645.1 of Protaetia brevitarsis. NCBI lineage: Eukaryota > Metazoa > Arthropoda > Insecta > Coleoptera > Scarabaeidae > Protaetia > Protaetia brevitarsis. The sequence continues at coordinate 84,202 of RXPK01001871.1, read as the reverse complement.
TATAATTACATATAGGTAACCTAATTTGAGAGATATGTTCTAATAGACATTGGTTTTATATTTGAGAATATTTATTTATGTGTTATTTATGATTGGCATAAGGATATTAATGTACTATTAAAAGATATCATAGCGAAAGGAGAAAATTGTTTCATTGATAATTCGTGAGTAAATAACATTTTGTAGCAAATAGACTGATAGCACAGCAAGTACATCTAGGCAAGCATTTGTGCAAGATTTAAGCATCGATCTCTAAGAGCATCAAGGATAATGGCCAAACATTATGTATTAGTTAATGGTGGCAACAAAAATGCTTCGTTCTGAGTGCTAAGATATGCCTCTGCCTATCCAGCAAAGATATGACACTGTTTCTATCGAGAATTGGAAACTTCACTATCATGTTATCAAAGGTATAATAATTATATAATATTTAACGCATTGTGGTTTTAAGTTTATTCATTTATTCGTTGAAGAAGTCATGTGGAATTGGCCATGAACTAATTTAACATCGATCTGATTATCATCTCCATATCGATCATCCGATATAAGTTGATCATACACTTATGGCTACAGAAATGATCTTTAGTTTGTTGTAAGCATACCGCTGTGACTATTTGTAAATTTATTATGACATACTTATATACATCTATGTATGTATCCCTGAAAATAAAACACAAGAACAGGAAACGGACACTTTATTGTGTTGTGTATTTTGATGTGGAATATATATAATAAAATCAAACAGTGAGACATAACCAATAAATACAAACAAATTCACAGGACTGACATTTATAAGCGCCCACATGAAATTCGTCAGGTGTTCAGGGCGACAACATACGAAAAATTATATACTTAAATAGATTTGGCATCGTTGGGTACTATCTCCATAAGAGTAATACTTCCTTCTCAACGTGAACCAGACTATATATTTCTAAATATTAAAAACAAAATTTTGTAGATAAATTCATTGTAAGAATAACTTTGGGATGTATACAAAGATAAGGCAAAATACGTGTCAGTAATTACTAATTGAATGCCTCGTTCCTAAGAATGGACTTACTCATACAATTGCAGATAATTAATAATCTTGATGAACTTACTACGAATAAGTTAGTATAAATAAACAAGCGGTATTTGTGTCAGGTTTTACTAGAAGACATGTTGCACACGTGTTTGTCACATATTTCGTATAGTATACAAGCACATACTAGCCCATATCTCCTTTAAAATAAATATTTGATATAATACATTTTTCCTGCTACCAAACACAAGGTAGCAAGATAGGTATAATAAATATATGCAGGAAGGATTAAGCAGGATATGCTAATAAAGTAGTTTATCCAATTATTTACATCGTACTAGACGAATGTGTACAACTACTACATAACCTGACTATATAAGTATAACCTATTTTTTTTTTGATTTATGGCTTGTAAAATTTTAGTTACCACGAGTAAATTTGTAAAGTTAATATTGTTATACAACGATTATCGTTCGTAGGACAATCCCATCAGCATCATACCACCAGTGCTTGCGTCAATAACACGTAAGGATTATGAATCACCAACCGCATGTTATTGCATATAGAGCAGCATAACAGCAAAACTAAATGAAATATGTATTTATATAATAATGATTAGTGTTAAAAAAAAAAACTTCTGATATGTTTGTATACGTAATTGTATTTGATTATCAGTTATATTCTAAAACAGCTTAATTTTATGCCCACTTATATCAGTTAATAAGATAGCGTAAATCGTTTTCTGTGGGTTATGTTTGTATATAAATTTAATAGCAATGATTAAATTAATAATATACACACGTGCAGTTGATATTGAATAATGTATAACGTATAGGATTATTGAATGAGCACATTGAGATTGTATTTTAAAATGTCTATTTATCTTAAAAACGATTCATTTAGTAATTATTTTAATCCTGAATTAAACAATCTGTGCATTATGTTTATGCATTATCAGTTTTGTCATTAGTTTACTTAAAAGGAAGGTATATATTTTTACTTCCGATTTTATTTGTGTATTTATATCAAAGATGATTCAATTAATAGTGAATTAAAGGAGAAGCTTATAGAAAGACTACTTCCCTGTGAATGCTTCTGCATTTGAGAATATCATATTAAAAAATAATTCACAAAACTTAAACAACAAAAAATAACAAAATAACGCGTAACAATAAAGCAAACAACAACAAAGAACCACTAATAATGAAAATTCGACTATAATAGGGAGATTAGCAAAGACAAGTTTGACACTTCTGGATCTGAAACGCTGTTGCTTTGATAACTGTGAAACGATCACAGCCCACTGCAATAAATGTACTAAAATTTTCATAACCTAGTAAATAATGGTTGATATCTTGAAAACGACTAGGAATAGGTATATGCATCCATTATATCTATCTACGAAGAATTTATTTCTGCATTGAATGGTATAATTAGGAATACAATGTTACATTTGGAAAAAAATGAATTTTCTAAGGTTAAATGTATCCGAATTGACAATCGATTTATGAACACTGTGTATATAATTTAGTAGTTCTTTTGGCAGAATTTGGTACGGACAACTATTTTTCTTGGGTACTAGTAAAATGGCATCATTATCTTTAATGGTTTGCAAAATATGGTACGTTTTCGAAAGAGATGATAACGTCAAAATTATGACAAAATCGTAAATATCTCAAAAACGGTTGAAGTGAGGGATAGAGAACTTTAGTGAAAATTGTATTCGAATAATCTGTAGAATTCATTGAGATAAGAAAAAACATATGATTCCATTTAAAATAAGAAAATTGTTGTCCACTTCCGGTGTAATGGAACGTTTCCGGAAGTTAAAAATATTTTCACGCGATTCTTTAGGTGGGGTTTTGTTGTTAAATTTTTTGTCGCATTAGTCTAGCTGCAATAGATCGCGAGAAAAAGGATAGTGGACGAGTGGCCTGGAACACCCTGTATATGACATTGGTTGTTAAAAATAAATATTTTTACTTGTCATTGTCCATATTAAAAGTAATAAAGTAGTTGGGCCCTACGTGTCAAATATTTTTCGATGTTCTACATTATTCCTACCAAATTTTATCAAAATCGGAGAGATCAACTTGGATGGATGCCTTTCCTTGCAAATGCAATTTTTACTTGCATTTCGCGCGATCCAAGGAATAGCACATTGTGCTATTTTTATTACAGCAATTTTTATTGCACACGAGAAAAATTGCGAACTGCAAAGCAGCCTTGAGTACAATGACTCAATTTGATAAAATTCACATAAACCAGAATAAATATAGTGGTTCCTAAAGTCAGTTCTTGGTATATACAATCGCATGACCGTGTTTATCCTGCACAAATAAACGTGATTGTGCAGTTGCAATTTCAATAATAAAGTATGTGAAATGTATACATCAGTTTCTTTGTTGTATCTACATTAACATAGCTGACAAGGAGAGCCCGCCAAATGTTAAACTCAAATTTGGTGCCGGTTTTTTCCAGTTGATAGTGGGAATCCCTTGGACTACTTTTGTAAAATATTAGACAGAGATGACGAGACATTAATTCTTTAGAGTCTAACATAGTTTTACATCGCGTATAAGTACCTACTCAACTAGCTTACAAGCCCGTAATAGCGTAGTGGTAAAGCCCCTGAAATTTGCACATATTGTTGGTTGAAAATATGCAGTTCCTTGTATGTATGTATGTATGTATGTAAGTAAAAGGGTGGTGTTACACTGGGACCTAAAAGATCTATTGTGTCCCCTATTCTTGCTGCTTTACAGCTGGCCTTCCAGTCCTATTCCTTTTAGAAAGTGTAGGATGTCAGAGGGCCCAGTCTAGGTAAGTCTCCCTCTTCGATTTCACATGCTCCCAGGTGAAATGCCCTCGAGTTGCACAGTGCTATGCAGTTCCTTGCAACAATTGTCATACCGAAAACGTTCTTTTCAGTTTTCACTGTGTTAGTTATGCAAACATTGACAAAATTGTTTGAGTATCAGCCAAATTTAGAAATATTACTGCTGTTGAGCTGCTAAAAACGTAAAAAAATGGAAATATGTAATTCAATGAAACAATATTTGGAAAAATTGTGACTTTCATTATTTTTTAAATATCTTTACAAAAATTTGCACATAGCCCTCAGAATTGAATTCTAAGCAACTTTTTCAAATAACTTTTTTGGATATCTTGTCATCTAACCTCACTTTTTGGAAATCGATGGGATATTTTTTAAATTTACCGCCATATTAGTGATCGCGTGACGTGTGTCAAAATAAATTTTGGGGTTCTTATAGATGCACAAGCTACACCCCCAAGAAAAATTTGGAATATTTTAATAATAATAAAAAAAAGTCCTATATGGTGCAATATTTATGCCGGTCACTGTATATCAGTAATTAATAACATTTAATTTAAATTCGGTTTAACCCTGGTAGTTTAAAATTTGGTGGGTTCTCCTTGTGAACTGTTAGAGAAAGCTAAACGACGTTTTAAAAGTGAATAAACTTGGGATCAAATGATATACAGGGTGTATCAGATATAGAGGTAAATATAATAATATGTAGCAGCTGTAATCATATACAATCAAAAAGTCTTAATGCACAGGGGGTCTATCGTAAGCATTAACGAGAAAAAAAATATTTTATAAATGGCGTGGCTAGATCCGCACCTTTGCCCAACCTAAATGCTGTCTCGAGTATACCCTCACATACCACTATCATTCAGCCATTACCGCTGTTAGTTTTGTGTGGATCGCCGCTTGGAGTGCAAGCCACTTCGAACATTTTATTTAAATTCTTCCCGTCTCGAAAAAACGATTCTTTTCAGGACCATCATGATTTCATATAAAGAAAATCAAAGCTTGATGCATCGCAAAGCGCGGGAATGTATAGATTCATTTTCGCGCGATATCATAGTAAAAAGCGTGTGTTGCAAATTTCTGTTATCTACATTTTATTTCTGTGTAATTCGATTCAATTTATTTTGCTTATATGATTAAATAAATCCAAAAGAAATAACTCAGATTCATGTGGTACCGTTTATTAACAACTAACTCTCGAATCGACAAAGCAAAGAAAAATATTTACGTTTTATAACTACTGAAGTCGCATATCCGGTGAAACTCGAACGTCTATCAGGATATTAAAAATAATACTTTGTAGACTTGCGTAGAATGGTCTTAACAAAAACGGAATGTTTATTTTATAAAAAGAAGAAATTTAAAATGCCTAAATTTTGCTAGTTTTACAATGGCCTTTATTTATTCAGAATGACGTTAAATGAACTTACGGCATACTATTAAGAATAATACTTAATGAGTGCAATGTATTTATACACAACACCATTTTAGCGGGCTTAACATGACGTTTCTTGCATCAGGCCCGGATAAGAGTTTTTGCTCTAAATTTACTTTTTTTATTCTTTAATGATGAAATCCGGTTTCGATGGGTTTTGCTTTATATGTCGTGTAGTTAACACCCAAGCAAAATTTACTTTTTTATTTGATACACCCTGTATATACGGATGGCACCAAAATGTCATCAGAGATAGAATACTAGCCGCATGACTCTCGAACCAAATATTTTAGACGCGTATTTTTTTAAAAAACTGTGGGAATGCGTAAATAATTTTATAAAGGATATGTTAATAACTTGGTCACTCACAGAAAAAGTTGGGAGCAAGCAAAACGTGAAAGTGAGGGCAATGATTTTATTTTGTTACTTCTTACTTCTATTTGATTGATTTGGTAGACTCAATAGGTTCACTTAAACAATAAGTTTTATTCAATTAATAAATTGATCATTATTAAGGCATTTAGGATAAGGCTAACCAAAATGCAAATAATTCCATACAAATTAGGACTGGCCAGATAAAACTGCCCTTATGGAAGTAGTTCGTTATCATGCTATTTCAAACGATCGTTTAATAACAGTCACAAAACGGCTTGAATTGAATATGTAGTATTTCATTTCGCACGGTTGCACACAACGTTATAAATCACCAGACCGAAAAATGCGGTTGACATCTGCATGTAAGCATAGCTGCACATCGACATTCTTCCCAGATCCATCCTTGCGTGTATTCTAATTTCTGTTCTAGTTGATTCTGAAAGAATTTTTCGCATAAGTAATTATGGTATACCTGAAGTCAGTGCTTTGTACGATAATTTTAAAACATACAGGATGATTCTGAATATATGCCTGTAAACTGTCATTTATATTTCTTATATTATGGATAATTGTATACAAAGTTGTTATTTTGTGCATCTTGACATTCTTATAGTTTTTAATCCATGAACTACTTCTTGTAATTTTTTATATTAAGATTGATATTCGGGCGCTCGCATTGTGACATTCACACCGCCAAATTATTTCAGCTACACAGAGATTCAAAATGATTGTCAATTCCGCTCCTATAGATAGTAACACGGTGTAGGTATATGCCGCGTGTTTGTAATGAAAGTTTGAACTAAGTCAGTGTTGGAACATAAGAAAGTAAACGGATCTGTCATAAATAAGGAAAACGTAACCTATATTTCAACTCGCATTATATAAACGACTATGGATTGGTGTTTCTGCTTGTAAAAATGAAATGTAATTAATTTAACTTTACTAAATTATGATTTTACAATTCAGTACTAACTGGTGTTTAACTAATTTATTATTACTTTAAATTATAACATACAATTAGTATAATTATTAAGTGACAAAACGCATCTCTCAGGTTCTCTATGGTATGCATGCGGTTTCTATAGATCCTATTTTTTAGATAGCCCAAACATGAAGTAATCTAATGGGGTTAGATTAGGCGATCTTGGTGGCCATCTTTGTGCTCTAACGACCCTGTCAGCAAAAAACTGTTGAAGATATTGCAATATTGTCGAGCAGTATGTGTTGGAGCATTATTCGTGCTGAAAATAACCTGCGTTCAAGCTCATTTTCTTGTAACCTCTGCAATAAACAATTCCAACATCTGTTGTAACGTTGGGCTATTACAGTTTCCTCGAAGAAAATTGGCCCTATTATTCGTTGCCTGGACATAGCTAACCAAAACTCCAACTTTTACGGGATGCAATTGCGTTTCTCGAAGTTCTTGTGGGTTTTCTGCAGACCAGATACGATTGTTTTGTGAATTGATATAGCCTGTTAGATAAAACCAGGCTTCATCCGAGAAAAATGATTTGTTAGCAAGTCATCGTCCCTAAATTGTTATTTAAACCAATGACAATATTCAATCGCCTATCGTGATCTAATGTAATAATTCCTGTACCGTAGAACTTCATAGGGATGAAAATGTAACTTTCTTTTGACAGCTCGTTGTGCTGAAGTGTATGATAAGCCTATAAAATTATAAAATGTAATAAACTATTTCACTTAATGTTAATATTGATTTTTTACCTGTTTGTTGAGCTAATACCACAGATAAATTCCCTCATTTCTTACAGTATTCAGAAATACATTGTTGGTGATACTAGATGTAAATATAAACGACTTGAAAAAAATATATGATAAATAATCGAAAATACTACAACACGAACGCCAATGTCGCTAAATGTCAAGAAAATTCATTTAATGTATGAAATTTGTATGTAGCTAACTTCGCTCATTAAATTGGTAATAAGTAGGTATAGATAATTTTTTCCGGAAAACAGTTTTTTTCTTACGACAATCATTTTGAATCACATGGTATATACAAGGTGAGTTTTTTATCTTGAGACAACGGAATATCTCTAAAACACTGCATCAAATCAAAAAAATATCTTAATAAGATTTGTTATAATGTAGGTGGCTCACTGAATGGTGTCAAACTCGATCTCCCACCTAACTCCCCAGATGGGGGGGGGAACAACTTTGAAATCTTAAATGGGAACCCCCATTTTGTATTGCAGATTCGGATCCAGACCTTGTTACTAAATGGCAAATTATTATTATTAATCTGAATTTTGAATTGGCAGCTTACACTTCCCCTCAATTTCAATATTTCATCAAGTATAGTACTGAGTAGTCGTCATCGTATCCGATGAGTTCCTAAATATTGATTGTTTATGGTTTATTTTAGTGCTACACAACATGAATGAACAGATACATCTGAGAACTCCGCCAATACGTGGAATATCGCGAAAACACAGCTGCGTTGTGGTCTGTGTCGAAGAAACAGGTTTTGTATATGTGCCTCAACGCTATCCATTAAAATATTTCGCCTGATTTACAGACGCATGCAGTTTTTATGAATGGATGGTATGAATAAGCGTATCTGGTGATTTCCACTATAGTATTTATACGGGTAATCGATCATTTTTTTTAATCGACACCCGTATGTGCGTGTATTCGTTCGGAACAAAGAGTTCCTTAAGGGCGGATTATAAATAAATAAATTCTTAAATTAACTTAAAGTCTACTTGAATATAGAATAGAAATCTTTTATATTCTGATGTGTGGTAGCTACACAATGACATTAATCAATGATTATTAAAACATAGTAGGTGTATAACTATGAGAACACCACACACAGTCCAAATTTTCCTTCCCTTCACCTTCATAAGTGTTTAATCATGCACAAATGTCTCGATACGTTGGCCAACATTTACACACAAAAAAAAAATTGATCCGTAACTAAACGCGACCACCCACTCATACCTACGAATATTTTATACCTTCATCATCTTATTCGTAAGTCCAACCCACGGGAATTTATTATTATTCACAAACACCAACTGTCACCATTCCCGCGCGCTAACCACCCATAATTCCGAAAGTAATATTATAATATACACTTATATAAATTTCCGAAAGTTCGAAGATCTAAAACCTACAATTGTCTCGTCACCGATTCCTGATTTAATCGGATAAAAGAAGTTCTCGTCTATAGTATTTAAAGTAGAGGTATCTATTATACCTCCAATTATTTGATATTTTTATCGTGTATCCCCTTGTCGTATATAGTTATTGTATGTAACGGTTTACCTTGCGTTACTAGGCGACCGTGTGGTTCAAGTAACCACGCATGTCCTTATCTGAATGCCATCTGTTCAAATAGAAACAATAAATTCAGTCGTTGGATATTCACCTGATCTAATATCGCGTGGGTTCTTATTCTGCATGGCGATTTACGCGTTGGGATTGATGTAAAATTAGATTTATTCCCTAATTTGGCGTTTCCCCGGCTCTGAGATTTACCAAAATGTCTCGTAAATTTTAGTTAATCCGGTCATATGGAGCGTTCTTTTACAAATCTATCATCTGTAGTGTCGTTTTCGCATTTTGAAAGGGCGTGGATGCGAACACTTTAAAACTTCGTTTGATAATGATGTATGTATTGCATATTGCTAGTAGATGCTTCATTTTTTTTTAAACAAAACCATTGCACTGCTGTAGAAAGCGTGAATACACTAGCATGGTATCCAGATACCACTTATATACACTGTCTGCAATTGAAAACGGCAAAAAAAAACGCATGGTGCAATTTTTGGAAAGTTATGTTTATTAGTACACTTGAAGAAAAAAGTATCCGAACGTTGTGAGTGTAACTGAGCGAGAGGGAAGATATTGGGTCCCTTTCATTACTAGGAACCGATATTTTTTCTCAGGCTTGAATCGTTTGGATATTTTTGGTTGAAAAAAGAACGGATTGGTTAGGGGGTTAAAAAATACAATTTTTCTCACCTGTGCTCTTGCATATTATAAATTCAATTTTTCTTTCTTTAATCTTTAAACTACATGAAAAAAAAGTGAAAAAATAAAGATGACGGGTTTTTTGATCATGACTACTCTGCAAATTTCGAAATTTGATTCCTTCTAGAAATTATATGCTTGCTTCTAGTGATGAGCAACGGTGATTCTTAAATCCACGTGTGAGTCGTGAATGTGATTTATAAATATCGGTGATTATAAACGGTGATTGCGATCACTGTATTGACTCATCGATATCATATCTTAGTATTTATAATCGTTAATCGTGATTCGTGTATACTTCTCATGGGTTAGTAAGGTTAGGAGATGACGAGTTTTTCTTTTCGCAGCGTTAAAGTTACCATACACATTTTCTGTTTTGGAAAACATTTATATATCAAAAGAAAAACTAAATTTATATTTTTACAAATTTGTAATACAAAAATAGCTCACATAACTGCATGCAAAAGCAAGGATTTTTATATTCTAGTATTCGAATAAACAGTTAAACTTAAAACTTGAGTTTAAAAAGTACCATTTTGCCTTTTTTTCACTTAGCCATTTCTACTGTTCGCTGAGGGATTTGTCCAACTTATGAAATATTCATTCAATGTAACTTGATGATGCCAAGCGCAAAACTTCTCCTGTACAACTAAGAAAGTTTTATAAGAGGAGAATTATATTTGGTTTGACCACTACTGCAATGCATCTATATCTATTTTGTCTTACAGAAAAACGCTGAATTCGATTAATGCACTTAGGCAGCCGAACTCAAGGTTGCGCTGTCGATACAGACTTATTAAATGATTTCCAAATTGAGAAATCATCTTCGCTTCTGGGATGTTCGATAGTTGTACGCGAGTGTGTTTTATGGAGAGTTTCGGCAACAGCGTTATACATTTTTTTGAAAAACCCTCCTTAACCAGTCCGTAATTAATAAAATAAAGTGTAGCACACGCTGAAGAATAAAGCCGAGATTAAATATTAGTATACTATCATAAACCATTAGAGGAAAGCGACGGCTTGAATGCACCACCTACAAAAAAAAGATGCGTATATGTATTGCCTTTTATATTTCATCTCGCCATTACGTAAGATTCCTTTATATTTTAAATGATTTATACCGGCCGAGTTTGGACGTTTCGTAGAAATTAAATCTACAGAAATATTTTTATGATTTTTAAATTAATCCCTATTTTTATGTTTTAATAACAATTATAATACACATAGACAAAGAAAATTTGACGTAAAGTTGAAAAATTTATAAAATTCATATTAGAGAAAAAATTATAAATTACATATTCCTGTAAGGAAAGAATAAACGCAAAATTGTATACACAGTTCTTTTCAAAAATATACAAATAGTAAATAAAAAAATGAAATAAGCTAATTTCATTTTAACATTACAATGAATAATCTTAAAGTGAGCGAAGATTTCAAAAAGCTTGATTTAATACTACTACCTACAATTAATAAAAATCCTTTGTTTTGAATTAGTACTTTAAAACAATAATATATATTAATCTTATAATAACAATCCCCTCTAGTAGCAAGACTTAAATGCCCACAATTATCCTTAGTAACTTCAAACAGAAAGACATCAAAGTAACTAATCTTGTAATCTAATACAAAATCATTGGTAATTTCGTGTTTCAAATGTTGAAGTTCCTAAAATATTGCAGGAAATTTCAATTTTGCTGCTAGGGGCCATTACACAGTGGATAAAAATAAATACACATTCTTTATATAGTTGCAGATATAAAAGAGAATCAATATTTACATTTAAAAAACATAAATATATTGTAAGAAGATAACCTCCATCATTTCCAGCTGATATAATAATATGTATGTTCATTCATCGGTTTGGTTTTATGATATATTCCATTTTCAATAGGCAACCAATAATCACAGTTTTAGGGTCGTTAATTCACCGATATTATTTGTTCACTTGCCGGCCAAGCAGTGATCGACGATTTGCTGTGCGCAGTCGCGCCTCGCCGTTGATCGTTAGCGCAATCACGAATCACTACTTTTAGAATTCTCCACTCACGGCCGTGATCCGTGATTCTGAATTTCTTTGATTCTTTTTTCATGAAAACAATCTGGGAGTTAATTATTTGTATCAACGTCTTTAACAATTTCAGATGGCCGAAATTTTGCAGAAGTATTTGCCTTAAACCACAAGTTTTATATAGGTTTTTAATTTTAAATCTTCGGAGATATTATCAGTGCCTTATCCTGCTATATCATTTGGTTTTTCAATAAGAATAAATCTTGATTTAAGTGGGAGGGTGAAAAAATTATTGGTTACGATTTCTTTAGTTTATTGAATCCTTTCTATACATTTGTATATCTATGGGTATTTGCTGTTATTTAGATTGAAACAAGCTTGTTGTGATTTCTTACAAAATGCGTGATATAAATTAATATGTGCTATTATGTAAGCACATACGTCTCTATTTATTATTTTAAAGTAATATAAGATTTTTACATCTCAAATTAAGTTATCTTTTGTAATATTAAGAAGTATACAACACAGTGGCGGCTCCTCTTAAAAATTGAGGGACCATACGCAAAAATTACATTGAAGTTGGGCCAGCCATATCTTAGCCCGCTGCCCGTTGGTTAATCGAGTCACGTGATAGTTAATAGCATATGCATTTCTAGACGCGTCATCAGTATATGTCAGTGCTCGGAACTGTAGGGGAAGGGTTCGCATATAGACTTCGGTTTAGACTCTTCCCTGCAATAAAAATTGTGTTTATATAAGGATATTTAATATTTATTAATTATAGTAATAAAGTGTAGTATTATTCTAGGATGAAATCGCGCGCAAGTATTTCAAAATGAACTACTATTCATATTTTTCTTACGGTAAAAATTATGAAAATGAAATAATAAATATAATAAAGGAGCTATTCCTGAAAAATTAATTGTAATAATGTTTGAAGTAAAAAACAAACCATTTCCTTAAGTAAACAAACAAACAAGTAAAAATTGTGTTTATTCTTCGTAAGAAATGCGCCCGCTTACGCTTAGAATATCCATTATATTTTACTCGACGATTTTTACTTAAATAACTAATGTGCTCTGTGTTGTGTTATGTTTTCGTCGATATAAAATCACAAAAACATCTGAATAATTTTGCGTTAGTTAGATGGCGGAATGTAAACAAGTGGCCCATGTACTTAAGCTTGAGTTGTCCCGAGATTGGCAGTACCACTCAATACTGTCACAAGCCGCCACTGATGCTAGGTATTCTGTTAAAACAAAATAACTAATAAGTTTCGAATTTTGTCGAAAATGCGCTATTTAATTATTTATTTTATCTCATATTGCATCCTAATCAGCGCCCAAAAATACTCCAACATGTTTAATTTACTCCCTACAGCAAATAATACGGAAAACAGCCGTGGTAATAGATGGATTTAGATCACATGTGGGCAAACAACCGCCCGCGGGAGACGATCGCTGTAAGATTGAGACCGGCCGCGAGGCATGTTGAAAAACCCAATTAAAAAAAAATATTACACTACTTACTCATACTCACTCCAAATGAGGAAGATCGAGTGATATGGGTTTGTCGCTTGCTCCTGCGGAATCAAGTGAGCGAAGCAAGCCGAGTTGGCGGCGAATCATCAATGAGTGAGGCGGCAAACATCAAAGCCTTTGATGTTTGCCGCCCACTGGGGGCGCAACAAAAGATTATTAGTTCTCAAAATGTTCTTACACTAGACGATTCTAGATCATTCCTCATTTGCCTTGTAAAGCGGTGGATTGCCCGAACTTTAGTTTAATTCTATATTGAGCTACCGAGGTGATAACTTCCGAACAAGCGATATCTAAGCGAACTCGCTAGTTAGTCCCAATTGCTTGTACTTTGTGTGCATCTTGAGTGCTTACAATTATATTTTGTTATTAGTTTATCCACGAAAAGTTAAACGAAAATGAATGTCTGCGTTTCGAAAGAAACGAAAAGTAGAGTGCAAAGTCGCCAGTTTCAAGAAAAATGGATCTGAAGAATTCTTTTTTTAATCTTGCACAATAGTTTAAGCCCTATTTGGTTTGCTATGTAATGAATCCATTCCAGTGATGAAAAATTTCAATATAAAGAGGCATTACTCAACTAAGCATCCTATGCTTGCACTCACTACAGGACAAATAATAAAAGGACAAAAATCCAGAGCTTACTTGCAATTGGAAAACAGCAGCAAATGTCTTAAACAAAGAATACAACTTCATAATGTTGTGAAAGCTAGTTATAGTTAGTTCAAAATTGGCAAAGTCATCAAAACCATTTTGCTCGAAGGAGAATTTATCCAGGCAGTGTATGCTAGACAGTTTGCAGTGTTTCTTCTGAAAAGAAAAATGAATTTTGAAAAAATTAGTTTTCAAGATTAACTGTTGGCCCGACGTATAGAAATGTGGCTAATGATATAAAAAAGGTGACTGACCCGTATGCTTGGTGAATCATTTTCCATAGCATTAGAACGAGAGCACCGATTTGTCTGACACACTCAACTGGCATATTTATTCGAGTGTGATAAAGAGTTCACTGTTATAGACGTTGGCTTGTTTTACAGCCGCTAAAAGAACCACTACAGGAGAGGACATTTTTAAGACAGTTTGAAAAGGTATTCCCAAGTTTTGTTTGCCATGGTCAAAATTATATTGCGTGTATGACAGATGGTGCATCTCATGTCGACTTACGTAAAGGTTTCATCGGACTTTGTTGAAAAAAAAACTGAATTAAATGTGGCCAAAAAGATTGATTGATAGTCCTTCATTGCTTATCCACCAACAGAACTTGTGTTCTAGTCCATTCGACTCCAGGAATGTTATTTGAATGTAGGTGAAAAAGCCATCAATTTTATTGATCCCGAGGGCTTAACCATCGTCAGTTCAAGGCCGTTTTTGGATGAAATATCACGAATATGACGACGTTAACATATTATAGTGAATCAGAGGTTAAGCCAAAGGAAAAATGCTGAAAACGGTTTTAACGAGCTTAGAAATGAGATAGCAGATTTTATGCAAATAAAAGATAAACCACTATCTGAATTTAACGACCCAAAATGGATATGTGACTTAGCATTTCTGGTCGACCTTACAGGCCATTTGAATGATTTAAATTTGAAACTTCAAAAACAAGGACAGTTAGCAAATGATTTGTACAGTCATTTGAAAGCGTTTCAAAACAAAATCCGCTTGTGGGAGGCACAGTTGCTGTCTGGTAACAGTTACCATTTCACCACGCTCTCTGCGTATGAAAATACTGCTTATGCTCAATATGCTGAAGAACTTAAGTTACTGTCGGAGCAATTTTCGAGCAGATTTAGCGATTTTAAAAACATGGAAGACAGTTTCAATTTATTAGCTACTCGAACACAGAAAGTATTGTACAAAATGCTCCAATATACTTGCAAATGGAGTTGATCGAGCTTCAAGAAAACTCACTCCTAAAATCTAAATTTGAAGACGTGGAGTTGTGCGATTTCTACAAAAAATACCTCGAAGAAGATCATTTTCCGGAGCTTAGAAAATTCGCAAGAAGATTGATTTGTGCGTTTGGCAGTACTTATAAATGCGAACAGTTCTTTTCAATGACGAAAGTTAATAAATCAAAACATCGTACAAGGCTGACTGACGATAATTTGGAAAATTCTTTGCATCAGCGGAATTCATCTAAACATCGATGGATTAGTTTCCCAAATTCAATCTCAAGGGTCTCATTGATTTCGTTGTCGCTATTTAACTTTCGCAGTTTGTAATAATTCCAAATTTCACGATTTAATTATAATGTTGTACTTATTTTTTCATTTCATTTTCTTATTTTAATAAATTGCATTATAATAACATTGTCGTATTATTTCATGTCTGATATCTATCGCTAAAAATTATGACCACTACTTTAAAATGCACTACTTTTAAACGCGGCCCGCGAACGTATTTGCACACTAAAGTTTTGCCCACAACATGTCAAAGGTTGCCCATAATTGATTTAGAGCTTTAGACCAATCTGCATAGCAAAAAAAATAGTTTTGGCGGAACTAACAGAAAAGGAAGATATTATTTTAACATTTCTGATGCTTTTTATACCAATCTTATCTAAACATCATTTCTTTTGTTCCAGGCCAAATACCAGCAAAAGCAGATGCAAGAAAGGGAAGAAAAGCTCCTCAAACTGTACGAGAACCAACAACAGAGAACAATCGAGCGCGTAAGCAGAGGTAGCGCTGGCAGTGACAGCGCAATCACCACCACAACAACCACCACCAACTTGACTACGATCCATGGGGGAAAAGTGAGGCAGATGTTCGACGAGCGGAGGCAGAAAGCGGGCATAGATCGGAGCTACCCTCTAGAACCCTTAAAAACCAAGACCAACAGCGTGATCAAGAGCACACCAGACAAAAATAAGAACCTGATCACTAAGACGGTGGTGAAGTCGTCGTGCAAAAAAGTTTAAAGACCGTCAAGAATGGAAAACCGGCAGTCAATCGACGGGAAGTAGTCGAAAGCGTCTACACGAACGAAAATGGTAACGAAAACTACGAAGAACAGCATCATTACGAAGACAAAACGAACGACGTGACAGCGAAAGATAACGATATAGTTAGTTTAATGAACAGCCATAACTTGAGTGATAATATTGATGATGAGGAGATGCCGAATGTCGGTTTAGACGAAGTGGACGAGCCGATGTTCATTGGGAAGTTGGCGAACGTGGGCAGAAGGTTGCCGAGTCAGAATGAAGTTGTTCAGAAGACGGAGCCGAAGGTCAGCAGCATTTCGAGATCCAATGGGAAACTTACGACGACTGTGACGCAACAGAAAAAGGTGAATTATAGATAATTTTCTTTTATTCATGCTGTATTATTGCTTGTACGTCATACTGCACACGGCAAATATTGCAAGCAGTGCACTCATTTATACAGCACCGTGCAAAATAATAGCAGTGGATATTCAAATTTAAGTTTAGGCATAGTAATAGTTTTATTATTGCAGTGTTTCAATACAAATGGAACAATGCAAACGTCAGGTCAAGAACAAAAAATTATAAATGTATATTTGAGGTTAGAAATTCCTCTATATTGTATGGCTCTATTTCTAGTAATAATTTGTATACATGATTTTTAAATGTTGACAATTTTTTTACAGTTTTAATATGCGATGGCAATTTGTTATAGAACCTCAGGCAATTATATTCTAAATTGTTCTCACTTAGTGTGAGTTGATGCTTGAGGTAGCGATAATCATTTTTAAACCTTGTAGAATACTCATGTTGTAATTCATTATCCTCGAATAAGTATTTGTTTTTAAATAAGAAGATTAGCAATTCAAAAATGTAAATACCATATACAGTTAAAATGTTAGTTTGTTTGAAGAATCCTCTGCAAGACTGAGAGTACCCAAGTTTATTAATCACACGTAAAATCTTTTTCTGTATCAAAAAAACTCTGTTTAAGTCACTACCACCACCCCAAACAACGATTCCATATTTTATGTTTGAGTAGCAGCATCCATAATACATAATACGAAGCACATGCCAACTTACTATATCTCTAAGTCGACGAATCGCAAAGCAATAGCTACATAGTTTTTTACAAAGTAGATTGACGTGATCTTTCCATTTTAAGGTTTCGTCGACTGTAAGACCCAGCAGCTTAACACAAGTGCGGACAGGATATTCGCAGTTATTAATATTCACAGCTTCTGGAAGAGTTTGAAATTTGTTGCATTTGAAGAAGATGACATTTGATTATCGTGGTTAATTTTAAGCTGGTTGATAGTTAACCACTCCTCAATTGTATTTAGATAAGTGCTGCCTAGATCGATAACTTTATCTAGTGTACTACCAGTGATTAAAAAGTAGTATCGTCCGCATAATTTACAGTTGAAAAGTTACTTACAAGAGAGGTGGGCTTGAGATTATAAATATCATTAAAGTAAACGATAAATAATAATGGACCTAGTATGCTACCTTGTGGCACACCTTTTGTTATGGTCATGTTATCTGAAAGAGCAGCCTCATTTTTAATTTTTAACATGCACTTTTTGTTTACGCTCGTTTAAGTACGATGAAAACCAAGCTAAAGCGTTACCTCTCACTCCATAGTGCTCAAGCTTCTGTAAAAGTATGGAATGGTTTATGCTATCAAACGCTTTTGACAGATCTAATAAGTAAGCAAAAGTTATTTGTTTATTCTCCAAGGCATTTAAAATTCCGCTTGTTAGTGCGAAAAGTGCAGTTTCCGTATTCTTACCCTTAATGAAGCCATGCTGACATTTGTTTATGATGTTAAACTTATTGAGAAACCCCAACAATCGCTTGTATGCTACTCTTTCAAATAATTTAGAAAAATTTAGAAAATAGACTAATAGGTCTGTAGTTTTTCAAATTGTCTACATCACCGGATTTATAAATTGGAACAACCACAGCTTGTTTAAGTGAATCCGGAAAAGTTCCAGTTGAAAAAGACTCATTTATAATGTGTGCTATTGGTTCTACGAAACTGGAATAGCATTTTTTTAAGAAACTACTGGGCATATTGTCAATACCCGACGATCTACAGTTCCTTAAGGATTTAGATACTGATAGTTCATTTGCATCTGTTGGTTGAAAGTAAAAAGAATAAGGGTTATTACTTGTATTTAAATTGGAATCAAAGTATTGAGAAAAGTATGGTTGAACTGATTAGCAAGATTTTTAAGATTGAAACAAGTAGGATGGGTAGACCCGTACTCTCACCAATGTGAGATAATTTTAACTACGTTCATGTTAGACCAGAGCCATCTATGTATTAAAAGCTAGCGACTTTTCAGTTTTTCACGATAGATACGTATTGCGAAGCGCCGGCAACCTTCTCCTCGCATTTCACCAGGCTTGCAACTTGCAGCAGTAATACTGGTATGTTTAGAAAGTGGCCAACAGAATACAATAAGACCACTGGAAACAAACAAAACTTGAAATTACAAAAAAAGAGAAAACACAACATTGCGAACATTTTCGAGAAAGTGATGTTTTCACACGAAGCTCCTTCACAAAAATGGATTTGTGAATCGTCACAATTGCCATTATTATGAATTATGACACACAAAATCCCCATCGATTTATTGCAACACATAGTCAGTACAGAAGAGCAGTGAACGTGTGAGCAGGTATCATTGGACAACATATCATAGGGTTGTTCTTTCATAACCAACGCTTGATGGGTAGGGTTTATATGGAATTTCTTCAGAATAAAGGCGCGGGGCCACTGCACGCGAAGCGAAGCGAAGGTCAGCGAAACTAATTTCCTTGAAAATTAACTCCCATGTAATCATACGCGCATCTTCGCTAGCCTAACTTCGCTTCGCTTAGCTTTAGTTGCCGCGTCCGCGTAAGATTACATGGGAGCTAATTTTGTAGGAAATTAGTTTCGCTGAGCTTCGCATGCAGTGGCCGGTCTTATTTGGGCGTTTGTCAGAAATATCCGTTAGCTCGCCAGCTGATGTGGTTCCAACAAGATGGTGCTGCATCTCCCAATACTGTCGAATTTCGTCAGTTTTTGGACGTGTCTTTTTCAGACCGCTGGATTGGGCGTAGAGAACAGATGACAGATTGCTTCGAGATCGCCAGATCTTACAAGCTGCGATTCCTTTTTATGGGGTTTCATTAAAAACGAAGTTTATGAGACGTCACCAACAACACCTGATGATATGCGCCATCGTATTTTAAAAGTGTTTCAAGAAGTCACACCAGAAATGCTCAGAAATGTTCAAAAGTGTTCGCAAAACCGATTTCAATTATGTAGCGCCTAAAACGGATCGCATTTTGAACATTTAATGTAATAGTGTTGTACAAATGCTCTGTATAACGACGGCATTAAAAGTGTAACCTGTTGCGAGCAAGACGCTCGATGTGTATGTACGCCATTCATTGGACAGAGTAATGCAGTTCGAAAAATGTTCTGATTTATGGATATACCAGTAATGTTGTGTTTTCTTTTATCTTTGCTATGTTCATTTCCAAGGCGCTTCAGTAAATTCTATATTTTTTTAGTTTCAAATTTTGTTTGTTTCCAGTGGTCCGATTGTGTTCTGTTGGCCACTTTCTAAGCATGCCAGTATTACTGCAGCCAGTCCTAAGCCTGGTGAAATGCGAGAGGAAGGTGGCCGGCGCTTCGCAATACGTATCTATCATGAAAAACTGAAAAATCGCGAATATCTCCAAAACCTTTGGAGATAGACACAATGACATTCGTATAAAATCGAAAGAAAATTAAATCTTACATCCATTTATGTAAAAATTGCTATACCATTCAATTTAAAAAAATCAAGTTATCCAGTTCGAAAATTACAGAGCCCTATTTAATAATTCTGTAATTTAAACGCAACAATTTTAAAACAAAAGACGTGTACTTTTTCATGATTAAGCGAAAACTGAAAACCGCATCTTTCTAACTTTCGTATTTCCGGAGATATTTTCAAACACCGCAGACACTACAAATGTAATTTTTTTCGAAAAGACGTTATGTAATTCGGAAACGGTACAACTTAGCCCCAATGTATGCCTAACATATTGTTATTTAAATTTAACAAGGAATCCAAAAGTACAAAGTAATATACAGGGTGTTCCATTTAAAATAAATAAAGAAGCGCGCCATTACTGAAACTAATTTTAAAATGTGTAGAATATGATTCGAGGCAACATTTATTTGAAACATTTTTCCAAAAAAACAATAATAAATCGGCTATGGACCGTTGCATCTTAGGCTGGAGACCCGGTATATTTATATTTTTTAATCTTTATTTATCAGAAATGTTTAGAACATCACTGCCAATTTCAGTAAACTGTCCTATTTTGGTTTTAATATGACATATGTATGCTAAATTCCAAAAAAACAATAAAATTCTTTACCGATAAACCATACTTTATTTGGAAGAACTCCGTTAATAAAAAGAACTCTTTGACCATTTTTTTGCGTAATTTCCAGAATGAAATCAAGACAACGTCAAGTAAACGATTGGGTAGTTGCAGGCCTTTGCCTTTCTTCCACTAACTAATATATCAATGGCATCGTAATCATTTACTAAGTGTGTTCGCGTCGCATGAACTATTTGCACTATTATGCACTTTTTAGAACTTTTGTGTGCAAAAGTGCATAATGGTGCAAATAGTTCATGCGACGCGAACAAACTAACTAACCAATAAATTAAAACCAGAACTAATAATTATTATTGGCATTTGGCAATTTATAAGCCGAACGCCACATATTTCTATCAATCTAATACAGATGATTTCACAGCATCACAACACAATCTGACACGCCGCGTTTTACAATTACCTTTTTCAGTCTCATAATCTATATCCTCCTTCGCAAATTATATGCTATTTTATTTAGCGTTAGTAAGAGACGAAAGCTAAAAGCCCTAAACCGTCAGTAAATAGATAAAAGTGCAACAAAAAGATGACATATTTACATATAAAGTATATTTACGTCAAACTGTCAATTCAAAATCCATCGTGAAGTGAAGTATGCTATAGTCGTAGATTTTGTTGCAGCCCGTCTTGCAGAAAACTCCCAACCCGAAGCAAACCCAACAGCAAAGCCCCAAGCGCGCTGCAACTACTGCGACAAAATCTCCAACCCATTCAGGAACGCCCACCAAGAACACCTTACCGTCACCGAGTAAAACGAAAAGCACAATGTCGTCGAAACGGGTAAGTAATGATGCGATTTAGACAACGTTACTTAAGTTAACCCGTCTTTCTTGGTGAAATTCTGACCATTGGTCTCTACGATTCGATTTCTAGAGTAAAATTCATCTTGTTTGGGAATATAAATTGTGTAGCCACACATATACGTCATGTATGACGGGATTTTGGCATTGAATACATTCGTTTTTCTATTGCTTCTTTTATATCTTAACTTCGTAGAATAGGATTCAATTCTCTTAATTGTCTGTTCTTCTCTGATCTTTCGTCAAATAACTCTACCTGCTGTGATTTATACCGGGTGTCCACACTTAAGTGTGCACTATTGATAACTTTGTTATCTTTGGAGGTACAGAATCGGTCAAAGTAGTACTATTTTTTATGGCGGTCACAATTGTGAAAACAGAAAAACAATTGAGCGTCGCGTTCTCTAGGTATTCGTCCAAAATTATTTTTTTTTAATGGAACGCCCTGTATATTTTTTTACAATTTAAAAGAAAATTCCAAACTGAACAAAAAAGTCTTACTACACTATTATAAAAAAATGTCAAATAAAGTAGTTACTGAGAAATCTTTATCTTTGCTTTATTGGCATGAAATTGATATACCTATGAAAAATTAAAGCGTCACATTCATTAAAGCGTTTAATTTAATAAACAAATAAAAATAAATACAAAAATAGTCAAGAAAATTACTCAAATTAAATGTTCAAAGACACCTCCTTCCATTTCAATACATTCTTTCAATACAATCTTCTGTGAACATTACGAGCAGCTCCTAAAATTGTCCTACCGTCGATGTCGTCAATGATGTTGGAAATTCTTTCCTGAAGCTCATCCACTGTTGTATATCTATGTTTGTACACTTGATTTTTTACTGCTACCCACAAGAAGAAATTTGATGGCGTCATGTCAGGCGAACGCGCGGGCCACTGAATAGGACCATTTGTGCCAATCCATCTATTTACAAATAATCTTTCTAATAACTCACTTGTGTCACGGTGATTATGTGCGGGCGCTCCATCTTGTTGAAAGTAAATAATCTGTCTGTCTACCAAATTTAATTCATCCAGAAAATTTTCTAAAATTTTAAAAAAAAAATAATGCCACATATCTTTCTCCTGTTAAAGAACCCCGATAGAAAAATGGCCCAACAATTCGGGATCCGATTATACCACACCAAACATTTAAACTAATCGTTGTTGAGGATTACAAGGATAAACAACAAATGGGTTTTCCACGACTCCAGTAATGATTATTTCTTTTATTGAACATCCGCGATTAGAAAAGTTAGATTCATCACTCCATAAAATGTGTCTAAAGAAATTGTGATTTTCTTCAAAAGCATTGATAAACATTGAGCAAAAAGTTAATCGTCTTTGATAATCGCCCAAAAGTAGAGTTTGAAACAGGCTGATATTTAAAGGGAAAAATTTTATATTTTTTCAGAATTTATGGATCGTGGCTACGGAATACCTGATTCTCTGAACAAATCCCTTACAGAATTATTTGGATGTACCTGAAAATATGCCAACACGTTTATTTCTATCTCTTGTGATAATATAAAATCATTTTTTTTCCTCTTCTTTATAAAAATTGTTTCGTTGCTTCCTAATCTTCGATAAAGTTTTAAAAAATAGCGACGGTCTGGTACATCACGGTCAGGAAATTGCTGAATGTAACGTTCTAGCGCTCTATCTGAATTTTTGTTAAACAGCAAGTACAACTCCAACATATCACACTTTTCCAAATGAGTAAATGCCATTGTTACGGTTGAAAAAATTGTAAAAACAGTACTTTTTCCGCACAGTAACTTTAACAACAACAAATATAAATAATTTGACAGCTACTAAACAATATGACGCTTTAATTTTCCACGGGTATATCGATTTCATGCAAACAAAACAAAGAAAGATTTCTCAATAACTATTTTATTTGATATTTTTTTTATAATAGTGTACTAAGACTTTTTTGTTCAATTTGGAATTTTCTTTTAAATTGCAAAAAAATATACAGGGCGTTCCATTAAAAAAAAATAATTTTGGACGAATATCTAGAGAACGCGACGCTCAATTGTTTTTCTGTTGTCACAATTGTTAGCGCCATAAAAAATACTACTACTTTGTCCATTTGACCGATTCTGTACCTCCAAAGATAACAAAGTTATCAATAGTGCACACCTAAGTGTGAACACCCGGTATAAAATCCCGCAGCCGTTATTATAATAATTATTATTATTAAATCCCTTTCCTCTGATGAGCACATACTTATATTGTATTTCTTTTTTATAAATTAATCCCCAAAACCGATGCTATAGTTTGCAATCCTGAGTTTTCTCACCATATAATTCTGGAACAATAAAATTACCTATAAGCATCGGCGAGTACGCTATCTGTACGAAAACTTTATATACTTAAAGCCAACACAAGATCGCGTTCCGTCAACGAATAGACCATCGGCTCGTCAAACACCTAGAGGACCTCCTTCTGCGGTAGCCAGAGATGATCTCGCCACGTGTAAGTTTTGTAATCGGCGTTTCGCACCCGATCGGTTGCAAGTGCACGAAGATATCTGTGCGAGAACTGGCAAAAAGAAGAGGAAGACGTACGACGCCCTCAAGCACAGAGTTCAGGGGACAGAATTGGAACCGTTTGCCAGGAGAACCGCTAAGGGTGCAACAAAGGTAGGTGGGATTCTTCGAGCTTGCTTGAAAAAATTAAAACACTCGTTACAATACCCAATCTACTCGGGTAGCAGAATGACGTTTAATAGACGTCGATTACGTGATATTGACGTGTATTAAACGTTACTTCATGTCACTTTCCTACCTAGGTATCTATCAAAACATGGACTAACTTTTTCTATTTCCTATATACAATGAGCACTTTGTGTAATTGTGACAAAAATACTCCAAACTGTGGTACTGGTAATACTGCAAACTTCTCCTAGACTCTTCACCACAAACTGCACTAAGCTGGACGTATACGCTTCAATAACAAAGCTTTGCTATTGAAACGTACGTCCAGTCTAGGAGAAGTTTGCATTTTGTTAGAAATATTACTTCTAAAAGTAAAATACCTGCACAGTTTTAGGAGCACAAAATTCCCCCAAAATCGTAAAGGAATTGAACTGTAATTTTTTTAGTATGCATTTTACATTTTTATATAGGACTTTTGTATAGAATTGCGCAAGACGCAAAAATTGTGTCACAAACTTGGAAACATCGAAGTTTCCTATGGAGAAGAAATGCCATTTTAATAGTAAATAAGCGTAAATTAAAGAGAAATAGAAGAAAAAAAATTGTAAGAAAACGCGTGTTACAATGACTATTGTAATGGTCGTTTGAAACCAGTTTGTTTATGCTTTCCGCGACATCTGTATAACTAAACGGATACTATTTTCTGGAATGCCTTTATACGATGGAGACACTAGTTCATATCACCATATATTATACCAGTATACATATGGTCAAGGAAATGTTCCACTGGCGTACTATAGATGGCACCACAAGTATTCATTTATAGAAATATATTACCACTACAAATGCACAACAATAGAAAATGCTGGTGGTGTCATCTAGAGTGCGCCAGTTCTTTGACCATATGTGAACTGGTATAATATGTGATATTACTGAAAGGTTGCGTAACAGCTGATCGCTCTTACAGTTTATGCAAAATTATCCCATACATATAATAGATATAAAGAAATAATTATTTAAAAAATGGTGTACTTAATGAAGATTATATCATCTGTCAGGGAATCTGCAATCAATCATTGAAATTTCAACCAGCAAACAGATGTCACTTGTTGTCGATATCTTTGGTGGTTTGTCTCCAAAAAAATACTAGATGGCACAGCTGTCCTATTTTATTTACACCAATCATATTTAAGAACGTGTGTCAGAGAGGGAAGCGCAATTTCGTCTCAAAATGGCCGCTATTTGTCATTTGCTGCATTAGAAGCGTCTGTATTACCCGAATACTTTAGGAATGTCGATTAGTGCGAGGGGCCGCGAGTTCGAATCTGACGCTGGTCAATTGTGGTAACTGTTTTTTTTTTTCCGGGGTTATATTGATGACAAGGAGGGGATTTTGTTCTGCGGAGGTGCCTGATAAGCAATTAATTGCACAGATATTATATACCCGGATTAAAGAAAAAGTGCGTAAGCAGTACAAGGTACAAGTGTGGAATTTGAATAGTAATGAGGGCATTATTACCGTTATTATTAAATAACAATAATCTCAATATAATAACTGCAGTGGCGCCCTCTATTTAAATTGACAATAGCAAGGAACATGTCAACAAGAACGGACACTCAACGTAGGCACCTTTGATCTCCCAGGGGAAAACTTCCTGACCTTCAGTCCGCTAACTTATACTTCTATTGGCGAAATGCTAAAAAGTACTCAAAAAGGATAGCGATTCCGCACGCACATTCAAACTTAACTACTGTCAGGTTGACATGTTCCTCAATAGCTGTTAAATCGCTTGTATGTGCGTGAAAACCTCAAAGTTCAAACAAAACCGTCAGATGACTGTCCTGTCAAGAACTGTTTTGACAAGATCGAGGTTAGCTTTCTAACAATATTGTCAAGGAACGTGTAAACAAAAACGGACAGCTAGCAAATTTTAATTGCGCGGAATCGCCACTTTTTCTGTTCGTTCTAGCCAATAGAAACCCAACCTCGACTGTTGTCAAAAGCAGTGGGATACAGAACCTCACGATTCGAAATCAGTTAGGTCGAGAATTCTAGATAACTCTCGGCGATTTTGACATGCGCGTAATATATTTCTACGTACATATGTGGATGTAAATATAATAAATAAAAATGTTCCCTCAGCACGTCTTGCATTAACATTAAGTATCCAAAGATTTGCATCACGTACATTAGCTCCACATTCTTAGAATAAAACCCTTTTTTTATGTAATTATGACCATGGTTTTTTGAGTATTGCAACGTGCGTGCAATAAATAACACCCACAACACCTCCTATTCTCCATTATTTAAAAAAAGAAGTGTTCTTTTGCTGACAGGCATTCATTGTGCCAGGGAATTATACTATTCACCTAATCATTTCACTATTGACAGTTTTAATCGCCGCTAATTGACGCTTGTCATTTAGTAAACAGCGTCAACAACCTCAAAATTACAAAACTTGTTTTAGATATGCGATGTTGCCAGGTCTCAAAAGATATTCGCATTCGACATAGCTTCTGAATCAGTCGATTCATATTTTGTCGATGTCGAATGAATTGTTTCGACACAAATCGATTCGCGTTCTGAATCCCTATGCAGTTCTTAATAGTCATTTGGCAGTTTTCGAGGTTTTTATAACCTATAAACGCATATTCAAGCGAGTCTGGTAACAACCAACGAACTATATAAAACACCGGAACGCGTGCCGTGTACTTAAAAAACGGTCCGCTTGATAACTGGTCGCCATCTTTGAATGTGGCAAAATTCCAGCGACAGGATTGCATTCATACGAATTTTGCTTTTCACGTCTGTTATTTCCTGTTTTTAGTAAGAAATAGCTCACAATGCGTTCTCATATTTCCTATACTTAATAATGTTCTGCGAATATATTCGCAAGTACCATAGTACTTCCAAATCGCAATTAATCCATCATTTTCTACGGTTAGTAAGACGACCATAATAGGAAGATAAACCCTGTTAAAGCCATCAAGATTTGTAAAAGTTTTAATCTTATATCTGCAAAAAGCATTGGATTTGAGTTTAAACATTTTAAATGCATTAATTTTATGTAAATATTTATTGAAATAGCTCATTTTATCATTAAATAGTATTACAGAATAATGTGAAAAATGAAAGTGTCAAACGAGGTATATGAACATACCAGAACTACTATCTGCTACCGCAAAGCTTGCAATTTGAATGGATGCATGTTTCCATGAAGTTTGTTTGCGTCGCATGAACTATTTGCACTATTACGCACTTTTGCACACAAAAGTTCTTAAAAGTGCATAATAGTGCAAATAGTTCATGCGACGCGAACAAACTTTATACGATCATTCTAATTCAAAACCTTAATATGTAAAAAGATGACATTTACGCCTTTTGACAGTCCGACGTGAATTTGCCACATTCAAAAATGGCGGAAACCAGACCGTTTTTCAGTTACTACGTGCACTCGAAAGCGCGTTCCAGTGTTTTATTTAGTTCGTTGGTAACAACCAACCAGGTATTCAAGTAACACTTGCATTAAAAGAACATGCCAACTAGCAACAACTAGCAAATTTTGAATGTGCGCGCGCAATCGTCATCATTTTTGAGTTCGTTCTAGCCAATAGCTGTCAATAAGCGGACTAAGGTCACAGTTTTCTCCCCCTGAGATTAAAGGTGCCGACGCTCCATTCTTATTGAGATGGTCCTTGATGATGCAGACTCATTCTTCGTAACGAATGCGGATAAAGGTCAGATTTCTATGATTTTGAGGAAGTAATATTAAAGAAAAAAAGGTAGGAGAATTGACTAATGACCCAGAGGCCATTAGTCAATTCTCTAAATGTATAAGTGCAGACACTTATACATTTAGTGAATAAAAATCCCACTATTATGCCCTTTCACGCTCAACTTAGCAGATTTTTCATGTTATATGGCGCTAATCATTCTTTCGATAAATTAAACCCGGAGTATTCCCTAATAGCCAAATTTAAATTTCCCGCCACAATTTTTAGTCAATTCAAAGCAAAGGCATTAAAATAACTATTAATGCAGTACAAAAGGGTGGGTAATTTTATGTCTCAACGTTGAAGTTACTAAGAATAATTGCGGGAAATTTGAAATCGGCTATTAGGGTTATGTCCTAACATCTTCACATTTCAGGGCGCCAGACCCCAGTCCGGAAAGAAAACCCAATTGGCGCCAAACGCACGACGAATTCATCAGCTCCATTCGGGCCGCGAAGATGGCCCAAGCCCACATCGCGAGAGGCGGCAAATTATCGGATCTACCCCCACCTCCACCGTCGTCCAATCCCGATTACGTGCAGTGTCCCCACTGCGGACGTAGATTCAACGAAACGGCGGCGGCAAGACACATTCCCAAATGCGCCACTTACGAATTCAACAAATCCAAAGCCCCTCCAGCCGCCTCCAGAGCCGGATCGAGACCTTCGGCCGCGCGACGAAGTAGACCACCCGCACTTCATCCTCCACATTTATTTTTAACCTTTTTCCTCCCTCCCCCAGTACGATTTTGTATTTTTGTACGTCCCCTATTTTTATTAACTGATAATGTATAATAAGATAATATATATTTTATATTTTTTGCCTACGCGAATAAATAATATTAAAAATCTAATCTAATTTGGGGGTTAATTTTTGAAATAATAACGTGCTGTTAGATCGATTTAAATCGTATATTATATTGACCGTCGCCAAAATAAACAATTAATGTTTTTACTATCACTCCTAACGAAATTTGAATGATTAAAACAAAAAATCTCTAACGATGTTTTTTATCCCAAAACTCATTATTCCCAACATATCATTTTTTCACAAAAAAAAATGCTCGGGTTGGGGTAAAGTAAGGCAAATATGTTTAAAACGGGAATGATCCTATTGATGAAACTTTGCAGGTAAGTGTAACGACACATGATATCTTCCAACTCAACCAAAAGTACCCACAACTTTTTTTTTATATTTTAACGGGACACCTGTATATTTTTGCAGATTATTACAATAGATCTTATTTTTTCCGAAATTGTCCATGCTGGCTTTAGCACCATCATATACCTTAATCGTCAAACTGTACCATATAAGGTCACAAAGATGATGACGTCTTTCTCATATGATGCCCTGCAAGTGTATTAGCCATTAGCCATTGCACTTCTTCTGGGTTCCGGGTAGATAATAATAATAATAATAATAATAATAATAAATGTTAATTGTCGTTAAGTATACAGATACATTCACAGTATCAAGATATACATGCATATAAGTGACTACTACGGACTAAAACTAAAAATAAAAAAAAATAAAGTTGTATACATGTAAATAATAAAAGTCAAACATAAAATTGCAATTTAATATTAGAGAGACCCATTGTCATTGTTCATGTATTCGTCAATAGAATAAAAGCAGTGCTCTTGAAGAAATAATTTCAATAACTTTTTGAATACATTTATCGTAGTGGCTGTTTTAATATGTGAAGGCAGAGCGTTATAATAAATTACACATGTGTAATATGGACACCGTTCATACAAGGCAGTCTTATGAACGGGAATACTTAAGTCATTACAATTGCAACATTACAATTCGGACACCGTAGTATGCGGAGCTTAATATACCTTCCAGTGTATTACAATGTTCCTCAAACTTAAGAAGATAGTCTACTGTCACTCCCAGAAAACGAAGGACATACTTTCCGGAATGGATTTATTATTATTATATCTGATGTAAGGACCAGCAATTGTTCTTTCACTGGACCGAAATTGTAGTAAGGTTGTCTTTGTGCCATTCATAATGGATCTATAATGGACATACAGAATATCACGTTGATATACAAACACTGATAGCTTCTAAGTATTCATTTGATGTCCTGGATATACAGCCTTGACCAAAAGTATTAGGCACCCTATAATTTTTTAATTTAACCTGAATCTTTTAAATTTGTTTATTGGTCAATTTTAATAATTTTACCAATATTTTGTGGGCCCACCCTTTGCTTTTATGACCGTAGCAATTCTTTGAGGTATACTGCAAACAATTTTTGACGCGCATTTGTAAGGCCTGGTTTGGGTGTAATGTTGTGTTCCCTGACCCTGCGCTTTAGAATACCCCAAAGATGTGAAATCGATGATTTTAAAAATTGGTTAATAATTAAAAAATGATAGAAGCAAGGAAAGCCAATCACACTGTATTTTCGATAATTTATTATAATTAAAAAACTTACCTAATAATAATAATAATAATAATAATAATAATAATAATAATAATGAGTTATTCCAATAACTTTTACATAATACATTCTTGTACAGTAAATTTAACAATTGCTAAGTTAGTATTGGAATCTTAGGGATTTGGTTCAGAAGAAGCATATAAACCGCGTTCTGTCTTCCACAGATCCTGAAGGAGTTTAAAGAACTAAAAAATAGAAACGCCTAAAAATAAACTATAACTACATACCTAAATTTAATTTCTAATCCGTGATGCTTACGGATGTAATATCCTTAAGGAATAACATAACAGCAAAGTTTAAGAAATGAAATAATACTTGGAGACTGAGAGAAAAGGAAAGTAAGTAAAGGAGTAAATGTGCACAATGAAAAACAACAGGTACCTCAACGTTTGATTCATCTGACCACACTACATTTTCCCAATGTTGCTCCGTAAAGTGTTGGAATCGTACAGCCCACTGTAAGCGATTTCTTTTGTTGTTGTCCGTGTACCACGGCTTCTTTTTGGCTTTACAACCCGTTAGGCCCTCTTTTACAAGTATTCTTCTCACAGTACGAACGCCAACGAGTTCTCCAACCGCCTCCGACAGAGCTGCAGCGAGCTCAAACGAAGGTTTTCTGCGATTTTTAAGTGATTCGCGTCCTGGTAATCAGAAGCCATTCGTTTTCTTCCTGATTTCGGTTTATTAAAATGCGCCCTGGTCTCATTGAACCTTCTCAGTACTGTTTACACAGCACACCGCGAACACTTTACCAATTTGGATATTTTCACTTGGGACTTCCCTTGTTCGTGTAAAACTTGGATTTTCACACATTTTTCGTATGTAAGCTCACGGGATTTTGGCATTTTGAATAATATAAAATTTTGTGGAAGTAATATAATCGTAGCAGAACGCTTCTTCCTTTAAATAATAACAGAAGAAGACTGAATTTTAGTTTACAACAATTGTTATTGTTTATTATACACTTTGTTATACTGACATTTTTAGGAGTGCCTAATACTTTTGGCCAAGGCTGTACATGCATGTACTGGACTTCCATTAAGATATAGAATGTTGTATGGGCAAACTCTATCAACATTTTATTTCGCACATTTTCATTTAAATACATCATTTTCTACCATAAATTTAGTAATCAGATGGATGTAGATTAAATAAACTTCACAATCCTTCAACTTGTTCGTATTAGATGTTTATTTGACTTGCTTTTATTAACAAATAAAAATGCAAATGTATGTTTTTTTCTAGTTTTTATTCTATTGTATAAAAAGAAACTTAACAATTGTTTACGTTACCATTCTTTAAAGATAATGATGCTAAAATCAGTAGTTATGGACAAATGCGGAAATACAAGGCCATTATAATTTGTAAAAATACACCGGTGTCTCATTTAAATAAAAAATAATAATATATAAATATACATATTCCGATTGACGGAACTAACAATCATCAATATCAATGTTTCAGTTTTAAAGATATTTCCCAACCCTGTATATCTATCAAGAACCCGTAATTATTGTTTATCCGTCCACTGATAATCCTCTTAATAAAGAACCCACATACTTACCACAGTATCTGCGTGATTATATGCTATAATAGTGCTGTTCCATCTAGTCTTATCTGAATTTACAAGATTTAAAACATGGCGTATACATTTAAGGTTCATCTATATCAATCAGCACTCTAGAACCTAGTAAACCAAATTCAAATTTTCCGCAATTATTTTCAATAACTTCATCATTAAAGCATAAAGTTACCTACACTTTTATATTACATTAATAGTTATTTCAATACCTTTAAGTTGAAGTTACTAAATAAAATTGCGGGAAATTTGAATTTGATTTACTGAGAAGGAACAGACCTATTATATATTATACCCGTTTGTGTATGTATTGTGTAGAAACATAATTAGCAATAAAAACACTTAATTTCATTTATATTCCACATCTATCCTTCATTTATAAACCAACAAAAAAAAAAGCAAATTTGAATTTCCCGCAATAATTTTTTGTAACGTTCAACATGTATGTATTAAAATTTGTAACTAATTAATGTAGTACAAAATCATAGGTAATTTAATGCTTCAAAGTTGAAGTTACTAAAAATAATTGCGGGAAATTTAAATTTAGTTTAAAACCAGTGCCTGCAGATAATTTTAATTTTTCAAAAAGAAAATAAATAAATGTTGCAATTATAGTTAATAGTACTTAATTGGTGCTGTGCTGTTAAAATTGTGGTACTAATTTATATTATAGTGTAATTTATAAAAGTAAAATTTTACTATTTTTATAATTGAAAAACGTGAAAAAAAAATTATATGAGCTGTTAAAAATTAAATAAATATATCTAGTCTATTAAGCATTCTTATACGTTCCTTTTTTTGAGAATACAAATTTAAATAAACTTTCATATTAGCTTAACTGCTAGCGATTTATTTACCAAACCTTACCTTGTCCTTGGTTTATAATAATGTGTGTATGTATATATTTAATCAAATTACATTTCCTGTATTGAAGTTACATTACTTATTTACTTTGTTATAATAGCTGATGATATTAAACATAGAGCAAATTATTAAAAAAAAAAACTTAAAGTTTAGGTATTATAAACCTTATTAAAGCACATCCCCCTTGGCAAAATTTAAATTTCCCACAATTATTTTTAGTAAGTTTAACAGAAAGACATCAAAATAACTAGAATCTAATATAAAACCATTGGTAATTTCTTGTTTCAATATTGAAATTACTAAGAATAATTGTGTCAAATTTAAATTTTGTCAAGTGGGATACATATTTTTATCGGAGGGTCCAAAAATGCAATAATTTACAGGAGGTTCTATTAAAAAACGAAACTTTGTTACTTTTAAGGCTTTTGGAACACCTATGTAACGTGGCAATGATTTCAAAAAGTAAGCGTAATAGGCCCCCATATATTAAAAAGGTAAGTAATTTTTACAAATTGGCTACATTAATTGAATATCTGTGATGAAAACAGCATTCGACTCTAAGTAGTTTAATAATTAAAAGAATGACAGGATAAAAATCAGAATTACTATGAAGAAACTTGTTCATCCAGTCAAGTGAAAACCACAATGCGAGTGTTATCAAGGATAATCAGGGATATAAATGTATGTTCTAAGCAAGAAGAGGTTGCCACATTCAACAATAACAAAATTTAAATTTCCCTCCATCATTATTAGTAACTTCTTGCTGAAGTATGAAATTACCCCTTGCGGGAAATTTAAATTTGGTCATTAGGGAAAGAGAATACTTAATTTCATGTTAAAGAAGCATTAAAAATAAATCCACATCATTTAATTTAATAAACATCTTTATTTCAAAACGCAACGAATGTAATTTAATAGGCAGAATTCTAATTCTATCCTAAAAAATAGGAAAAGCAATAAACAATGTTTAACAAATGTTTCTAATATAGTGAATTTCATTACAGATTTATAAGCGCAAAGAATAACTCGTAAGGACAACGTCTTTTTAAACTAGATCTTAAAAATAATAAACTCATTTTTTTTATGGTGTTCCTATTAAAACCGCCGTCCAATATTTACATCCTAAATAATTGTATATACTCTTTGTAAATTAACCTTGACTTCTCGTAAAAAATTGCATATATAAATAGGAACAGATGTTCCGTTAACGAAATTGATTAATAAGAGGACAATATATCGAACAGCAGATTAAATCAAATCATAAAACATGCTCATCAAGCTTAAATTTGGTACATGCAAATAAATGCTGTGAATTACAAAAAAGTAAAGATTTTAGTACTATAGAGAGCAGCGCATTCTATCATCCGTTAATTAAGTTGTGACAATTTATAAAAAAATTTACCCTTTTTAATGTTAATAATCATATATAAACCACACATTAGTTCTCCTTTTATTAAGTTAAGTTTTATACATTTAATCTTGAACGTTTAACTTTGTAATTAATTATAATTATTGTTGTCGTTTTGGTCGTATGTTGCGCCATCTGTTTTCTATAGGTAAAATCACTCGAACAAATTTTGCATTGCCGTAGCGATGTTGTATTAGTTTGTTCTGTCAAAGTCGTCAAAGTAAGTAAGTCGTGTTATGCAGCAGCGTAGTGTAAATTAGTACGAATTTAGATTTATCATGTGAAACACACCAACTAGTCAGTGTAATAAATTAAGTGAAAGAATGAGAAGTGTAATAAATACGGTGCGGAAATGAAATTCATTCGGGGAAATATTCATGTGACAACACTTAACAGGATCTCTACTAGTCAAGAAAATTGTGTTTTAATATTAAGTCAGGAGCTATGGTGTTGACAGCTAGAAGATATAATGCATTTAACGGCAGAAATCGGACTCGTAAACATCCCAAAATCGATCACATATTCCGCTAACGTTTCGCAACTATTTAATTTAGGTTAAAATGTGATCGAACGACGATGCAAGCGAAAAAACGATATCTATTAGTAATTTGTTGTTGTGCATTCCTCGCGTTTTGCTATTTCGGCGGCTACCGGCTGAAAAGTGAAAAATCCGTAACGAAAATCAACAATCTGCCCACTTATATTGATTTAAATGGAATCCGAACAGGCAGTATAAGCCGGAAAAGGGAAGGCCGATTTGCGAAATACTCGATTGTGTCGGATGGAAACATGCTTTGATATCACCAGATGTCGGAAGAGCTTTAGAGTGTACGTCTATCCTTCTGAGGACAACCCGGAACCCAGTCAGTCATACCAAAAATTGTTGAAAGTCTTACGAGAATCCCGTTACTACACCTCTAACCCAGACGAGGCTTGTTTGTTTGTTCTATCTTTGGATACCTTGGATCGGGATCATTTGAGCACAGATTACGTGAAGAATTTGCAAAATCGTGTACAGAAATTACCTTATTGGAACCGAGGTTTGAATCATGTGATTTTCAACTTGTATTCGGGAACTTGGCCTGATTATAATGAAAGTGGGTTGGATTTCGATTTTGGATTTGCCATACTAGCGAAGGCCAGCATGTCGGAAAGTCATCTTAGGCCTAATTTCGACGTTAGTATCCCGTTATTTCATAAGACATACCCGGAGAAAGGAGGAGATCCCGGATTTGTCATTTCGAATAATTTTCCATTGAATAAGAATTATTTATTAGCCTTTAAAGGAAAGAGATACGTACATGGAATTGGTTCCGAGACGAGGAATTCATTCTACCACATACACAATGCGCAAGATGTTATAATCGTGACGACTTGCAAACACGGGAAGAGCTGGAAAGATATGAAAGACGACCGGTGCGACGAAGACAATAAAGAATTCGACAAATACGATTACGATGTATTGCTGCAGAATTCCACTTTTTGCTTAGTGCCGCGAGGGCGACGTTTAGGCTCCTTTCGGTTTCTCGAAACGCTACAAGCCGGCTGCATACCGGTTATATTATCAAATAGTTGGGCTCTTCCCTTCGCTCAGGTCATAGACTGGAAAAAGGCTGCGATTTTCGCCGACGAGCGTTTGCTGCTTCAAATCCCAGATATGGTGCACTCGATATCGGCAAGGAAGATCTTAGAGCTGCGACAGCAGACGCAAGTCCTATGGGATAGGTATTTTCCTCGATCGAGAAGATCGTATTCGCGACTCTGGAAATCATCAGGGATAGATTGCCGAATAATTTGCCCAGGAACGGGGTGGTGTGGAATTCTCACCCCGGAGCGCTGGTGACCCTTCAGGAATTCACCGACAGTTCGAATGATTTACCCTTCTCATTGATTAACAGCGATAGTTTTACTGCCGTCATTTACTGCCAACTGGGATTGAGCTTGACACCATCTTCTACGCTTTATAGATTGATTACGAATTTGTCCAGGAGCAAGTATCTGCATAGGATAATCGTAGTTTGGTCGAACGATAAACGATCGCCT
The DNA here is from genome assembly GCA_004143645.1 of Protaetia brevitarsis. Lineage (NCBI taxonomy): Eukaryota > Metazoa > Arthropoda > Insecta > Coleoptera > Scarabaeidae > Protaetia > Protaetia brevitarsis. The sequence continues at coordinate 48,015 of RXPK01001871.1, read as the reverse complement.
AATCGTTGGCCTCCATTGCCGTCCCATATTAATTTTCACGTGTTGCAGTCGTCATCTGCTGACCCAGCAAATGCAGGTATTACATATCAATATTACAGTCCATTTTCCATTTTTTCACATTGATCTTCCTTAAATCCACATTGATCGCCTCCAAACTCTGTCATCTCCTTCAATCTTGTACAGATTCCATGAATACCCTTTTCGCATTTTGGTCACGCAATCTAACTATCTCAACTTATCGCATTTGTTTAATTTTGTTTGTATGGCGAATAAATGACATTTTGTCAGAAGAATCTACTGCCTTCATTTTATTTAAATTATTGTGATTTTAAACAGAACTTCTGTAACTTGTTGAAAATGGAAAAACAAACTGTTTTGTAGAAATGGAAGAATTCAGAAAACCATTCAAAATGGCCAGTTATTATTTTTTTAATTCAGGTTCTGGGTCACTTTATGTAACTGACTTTCGTTTCCTTGAGACTAATGTCATTAAATATGTATCACCTCTTCCTTCAAATTCCTCATTGCATAGTAACTGTAGTAAATTACTTAATTTCTTAATAGATCCTTTTTCAATCCACTTTGAAAGTTCTAATTTTTTGGCAAATATTATAGCCAAAGTTGCAAAAAATAACGACAAAACTGTTGTTTTATTTTGGATTAAAGGCAACAAAATTACCATTAGAAAGGAGAAATTCTCTGCTACTCCATACCCTGCATGTTAACAGTCAATTTTTTTTCAATCTGCTATATGAAACTGAGACATAAATTTCCATCAATGAAAAATTTAGTTTTACATTTGTAGATTTTATAATGAGCAAAATGTTGGTGATAATATTATTAGGTATTATATGTAATTTAACTCATCTTAATTACGTAAGGTTTATTTAAGGTACAAATTAATTCACTAATAAAATGTAATTTATCTTCTATCTTTTGTTTACTTATTCGTCATTGGCCGTATTTTTACTGCAGGTTTTCAAATATTATACTATCTCAAAGATTTTAGTACATGCTTTGGTAAACAATTTTTATGCCACATTTGTTGCATACATATTCCTTATATTTATGCTTACCCTTGTAAAACTATGATAGGAGTCACTTGCGCAGTATTCTCTTTTGAATTTTGGAAATACTTGGAACAAGAATTCGAGTTTGTTTCATCATTTTCTTTGGTTGCAATTTCTTCACTTCCTACTAGTGCCAAACATGTTCTTACTTTCAATGTTTTGTTAAATGTCCTATTTTTCAGTCATATTTTTCGGGATTTATCAGGTATAAATTTGTCACTTAGTGCTTATCAAAGAAAACAAAGCTGTAGAATACTCTACCACTCTCTTTAATTCTATTGCGTATTCATTCACGCTTACTCTTTCTTCCTAATTGGTTCTCCCAACCCTAAACAGTAATCTCTCCATAATTTCGACTTTCGGTAGTAAAAAAAAAATGGGTAACGAATTTTCAATTTGCTGAAACGATAATTATTCTGGCTCCTCTAGGGATTATTATAATTGTTAATCATTCCGTTTATTTCAAAATTAAATTAATTGTTTAAGATTAAGCTTGCAGCATTCTCTTGCACTATCAAATTTCTGTATTTTTCAATCTGAGTCACTCTTTCTGCTTTTTCTCTAAATTTAATTTATTCATTTTATATGTAAGTTTAAATACAATTATTTATTTACCACATCGGATAATACGTGTTGTAAATTTGTTTTCAAGTGCCTCATGATGGCCTAGGTTGAAACATGTTGCATATATAATAAAATGATAAATCAATAAATATTACATTCCATAAAATGATATAACCGTCTTTACGTCAAAAAATATATATTTATCAAACATGTCAACAACAAATGTAAGAAAAGAGGTAAAAAAAATTGGGCAAAAAAAATAAAAACTGTTAATAAAGTTATAAGAAAATTTTGGAAAAGAAAGTACCTATCAAAAAGTAGAAAAATTTAAAAAAATACCAAAAAAATTAAAAATAAACAAATGCAAAAAGGTGAAAAAAATAGAGAAATTTTAAAAACTGTTGAGATTAACAAATTAAAAAAAAATGTTAAAATGTTTATTAAATTGTTGAAGTTAAAAATGCATAAAATTAAAAAAAGGGGAGAAAAATTTAAAAGAAATGAATAAAGAGTAAAAAACCTGGTACGTTTTTAAAGAAATTTATTTGCTAAAAAAAAAATAAAGAAATTTTCCTTTTTCTTAAAAGGAGGTAAAAAAATAAAGAAAAATATTTTGAAAAATTGTTGGAAAAAAAATCTAAGAAAAATGAAAAAAAAAAAACCTGAAAAACCCCAAACAAGAAATTGATATACCAAAATATACCAATTCAATCCACGTGGTATCAACAAAATAAAATAAATTCGTGGACAAATACTAGAAATTTACAAAAATGAAAACTAAATGCAAGAACAATGCTACTACTCACCCAAACCGAGGTGATTGAAAATTAAAAACAAAACAGCAAAATAGAAAAAACGAAAAAATTAACTCTTTAAACCAAAATCAGAAAAATTAAACTGAAAATATATCTTCCTGCACAAAAATAATAAATGATCTTATATCTACAATGTGCACACATTAATATATTAACAATTATTATAAAATGAATTCCTTGATGGACAAAATATTCACAGAAATCAAATCTCTATATCAAATGAATTACAAAAATGGCTACAAAGATTTAAAAATACCTGTACTCAGGGTAACAGTCGACCAAGGAACTCCCTGACAAAACTCTACAATCGTTTGTCATACGAAAACTTACAACGCAAACGCAAAAAATCTAGTAAAAACACATTAAGTCAAATTAGCAAACAATAGACAAATAATTGAATGGAATTAATTTTAAAAAAACTTAACAGTTAGTTAAATAAATCATACAATCAATTCTTTAACTAAATTTATACAAAACGAAATCTAAATTTGTGAAAATTCTCGGTTAACAGAATAACGGCCGAACGAAGTAAACAACTCAAAACTATGCAACTTAAAATACACACGCGAAAAATGGGATGCCTGTCCATAGCATCTCTCCCAATTACTAAGGGGAAAACGAAAATTGAGTGTTTCTCCTTAGAAATTGTCAGCACACAAATAAAAAAAAAAAAAAATCCAAAATTTCTCGCACTAAACAAACAAAACAGTATCTCCGCACACAGGGGTGAAAACGTCACTTCCGGGTGCTAAAACTACCCTGGGTCGTGGTGGAAGTGTTGGAGTGCTGATATGTGATAACGACCCTTGTTCAGCATACCGTCTAAAGCAGTGCTCCGCAACCGGTGTGCCAAGAAGCCACTCTAGGTGTGTCGCGGTGCGATATCTATAACTTGTGCAAATTTTTGTTTTTCCTATATATATATTCCAAATGCATCATGTTTTTTCGAATTAAGTTAATATGAAATTGGTTCTATAAGTGGCAAAATAAGATAGTCGAAGTTTGGACATCAAAGAAAACGTTGTATAATACCGCTTTTTGTTTCACATTATTTACTTCAGGTATTCTCATATCTACATCGATAACTTTGTTTATATTTATCGTATACTATTGTAGTAATGGACAAGTTTTTAAAAAGAGAACGCCCAACGTCACTCACAAATGAACCCAGCACGAGCGAAAAAGTGTGTGAAAAGGCAATATCACGAAGATACATTCAGTACGGCTTCTCACGGTGTGGCAAAAAGACGAATCCGAAACCAGAGTGTGTAATTTGCAGAGAACAACTTTCTAATCGGAGCAATGATCCCAACCAAACTAATTCGCCATCTAAAATCAAAACATCCAGCTGCGCCAATAAGGATAAACAATATTTTCAGCGAATTTTTAATCAGAACTTAAAGCAGAAGCAATATATCAGGTCTTCAGGCACAGTTTCTGAAAAAGCGCTAGAAGCTATTTGCTATGTTGCAAAATTAACTGCTCGCCAGAAAAAAAAAAACCGCATACTATTGGGAGAAGGCTTATAAAGCCTGCATGCATGGAAATCATTCGATTAATGTTAGAGCTTAAAGAAGTGAATGAAGTAAGTAAAGTTCCACTATCAGCTGATACAATTAAGAGACGAATTACTGATATGTCGACCGATATTTTCGCAACACTCATCAAAAAAATGAAAACAGCTGATAAATTTGCACTTCAAATCGACGAAACAACAGATATTAGAAAACGAGTACAAATAATAAGTATTGTACGTTTCGTTGATGAGGATTCAATAAAAGAACATTATTTATTTTGCAAAGATCTTCCGGAGCGAACTACCAGCGAAGAAATTTTGCGAGCAACAAATGATTCCTTTGAAACTCATGATATTCAGTGGAATAAATGTGTTAGTGTGTTGCAGCAATGATGGGCAATAAAAAGGGATTTGTCTCGTGTGCAACAAGACAAAATCCAACAATACAAATTATCCATTGTGGAATACATCGTGAAGCACCGATGGTCAAGATATTACCAGCAGAACTATTGCAGACTATGAACGAGTGCGTCAACATTATAAATATTATTAAAACAAGAGCCTTAAATTTGTGAATTTTTGAAGCACTCTGCCAAGAAATGGGATCAAATTATCATTCCTTATTGTTTTATACTGAAGTGCGTTGGTTATTCAAAGGCAAAGTTCTAGCAAGATCATTTGAGCTTCGCGATGAGGTTAGTCAATTCATGTTCAATCAAAACATGCTTGAACTGTACCACCTGTTCGAAGATCATCAGTGGATAGCCAAACTTGCAACATGGCTGACATAATTGAGCACCTCAATAAAAAAATGCAAAGTAGAATTGAAAATTTATTAACATGCTCTTCTTTTTTTTTTATCATATATAGTGTGCCGCAAAAATACTGTGAGCGGTTTGGGTGTGCCGATGTTGAGAAAGCGTTGCGGAGCACTGGTCTAAAGAATGAAGTTCATAGGTGACTCCATCAAAAACTCTAGCCACTCCATAAGGTCCCATTTAAGTTTTTTTTAAACTGCTAAGCAAAACTAGCAGAAGCAGGTTGCAGCTGTTAAACAAAGAAGCAGTTTTATACATCACTAATTTCAGGGCGAACTAATTTACTCATGAATCCACATTTTTCAAGGGTGCGTTGTATAAGAATGCCCGATTTCTGGTTTAGAAATCCTACTATTCTAATTGACCCGCAGATCCTCCCGCCTTCACATCCACGTTTAATATAATTTAGCCTGATATTCATCCCCATATATTCCACCTCTACTGCATCATCTGTGGTAATTTGCAGGTATCGCCCAAAGGTTTTACCCGCATCCACTCATAGAAACGTCGGCCGTGTTGTCTTTAGACGAAGACACTACGATGACGACGGACGAAGTGGATTTCGCCTTCAAAGTTTGGCAGCAATTCCCGAAAGGATAGTAGGATACCCGGCCCGCTCCCACTACTGGGACGACGCCAAAGCTTCCTGGGGTTACACCTCGAAATGGACTAACGATTATTCGATCGTGTTAACCGGCGCTGCGTTTTATCACCGCTATTATAACGTCTTGTACACGCAGTGGTTGAGTCCGCTGTTGCACAAGACCGTCGAGCAGAGTCAAAACTGCGAGGACATTCTGATGAATTTCCTGGTGAGTCACGTGACCAGGCGGCCGCCGATTAAGGTGACACAACGGAAACAGTATAAGGGTTTGTCGTCGGCGGGTGGTTGGTCACCCTGGAACGACCCAGACCACTTTATCCAAAGACAGACATGCCTTAATACGTTCGCAGCCGTTTTTGGCTATATGCCGCTGTTACGATCAAATCTGCGCTTAGATCCCGTGCTATTTAAAGACTCTGTTTCGAATATGCGAAAGAAATATCGGCAAATCGAGTTAGTCGGCAGCTAGCTTACGAAAAATAAGAAGAAAAAAAATGTAAGAAACGCGAGCGTAACACATTTTATCGCGAAACTTTCTGATCCTTAGAAATGTATAAAAGAAAAACAAACTAAATTTATTATGTAAATATATACTACCTTTGTGTAAATATCGCTGCTAAATTTACTTTAGCTCATTGTAACCGTGGGGTTATTTTGTTAATGAGATTTACGCAAATAATTTCGGTTTTATTTGGACAACTTTAAGTTCGCGCGCGTATAAATTTATAACTGTTAATTTTTATCTTTTTGTTTTATTTATAGACGCGTCGGTCTAATTAGGCAACTGTTTTTAAATTCTGCGATATATTAGCGTACATAATTGCAATTAACACTTGATAAGAGCCGTTGTATTCATTTACAAGTGATTTGTTTCAGTCATGAATAAGAGAATTTAGTTGCATTTAGATTGGTGTAATCGCGATCCTATTCGAAGAGATAAGAAAGGTTCACTCAGTGTTCGTATATACCTTGATCGGCAATTCCCGGCGCCGACACGAAAAATTCCCGTTTTGACACTGCAATTCCCTTTTTTTGGCGGCAAATACGAACTTATTAACTTTTTTTAATAATTACTTACGAAATTAAAATAAATGTACCGATACAATGACAGATTCATTTTAACTAAAGCAAATGAATAACAAAATACAAAAATAATAAAAATTTAAATTTATTTTTATCGATGCAATAGTAATATTTATTCCTTTTTTTTCCCTTCGTGAGGGTAGCGGCTAATTTATACTGATGACTTAAAAAGTTAAACAACTCATTTTTTTACGTTTCGACAATCTTTATTTTGCTATGTGAAAGATGGGTACAAAACACCTGCCAAACCATGCCAAAAAGACAGTTTTTAAAATGCGACATAGCACCTTCATCCGCTCGTATCTTTAATTGATACACGTCAAATTTATCTTTCCTTTTCTATCACTCAAGTCCTCTTCGTTGATGTTAACACCATACAACTTGAGGTTTACTTTGAGATTATAATTCCATTCTACTTTTCCAAAAAAAGCACGAAATGTAAAACTAAAGATGCACGTTCCTGTCACTTTGACAGATGTCATCATCAGTTTCATCAACTTTTCTTTCAGTCTAGAGCAAGAAAAACAACGAAAACCTTACCCTGAGGGCAAATACTAGTCCCGTTAACGTAAAAAAAAAAATTAAATTCATATTCTTAATCTAAGTGGGAGATCATGTCGCCTCTTCGCGGATGTTTATAATTCAGAAAGTAGTCTAAACCCGACAAGTCTCAATAGCTCAGCCACAGTATATACCCTATCGAGTAGTTTCACATCGCCGGTAACATGGGTTTCAAACATGGCGCCACCAGGAAATTCGCGGTGTCGCATATGTGGGTGAAATTGTAACTAAAACTATTTGAATTTGTTTACAAGCAAAAATCTAACCTACAAAGTCGTTCCATTCTGTCATTTTATTATAGAAGTGACAGATGTTGTGCGATTTTCTGCCAGTTGTCAGTCTGTTTCAGTATATAGGTTATTTTCGTACCCACTTTGCAATTATTAGTTGGAAATATAGCCGCCAAACGCCATCGCGAATTTCCTTAAATTGATAGACAAAACATCAAAGGCGCCGACAAGGTTTATACTGTGGCTCAACTGTTTCCGGTTAGCACCTTGATCCTCTCCGGGTTAGAAACCGTTTCTCTCATCTGCCTATGTTGAACAGATCCAGTATTATTAAAACGCATTCGAAATCTTATTCTGATCACAATGTGGCTTACATTGAAATGGGCAGCATCAGTTCTTAAAGATGCACCAGTTATAAGCATTTCCATAGCTGGGCTCATTTCTTCAATACTTAAATGCCTTAATGGCATCTCTAAAATATAACCAACCGCTCTGAATTAAAACTTACTCGGGAAATTCGCAAAAATTCTCCTAAAATTCGATAAAAGTATAAGCGCCCGCGAGCTCAGTAACTGCACTTATGACCAGTGTTGCCAGATCTACGTTTTCAACTTCAATCTTCCGTTCTTGCGTTTCGAGTTCACAATTTACCGCTTTTTGATATTTTGTGGTACTTAACAAAACTATAATTCCGATAATGTATAAACCCTTTATTTCATTGCATCAGAAACACTTGGTATGCAAGTAGTAGGTGCCACGTTATCTGTTATTTTCAATACAAAAACAACAGCTGCGCCATCTGTGCAATAAAGTCGAAAGTAAAATAATTTCTCTTGTAACAGATACCTATTTAATTTCTGTTTTTTAAAAACAAATTGTCTATCATTTTAAATTGAAGTGGTTAATAAAATTTTGCAGAGGTTTCCTTTAAAAACATAAATTGTTGCAAAATTTATACTTTCTGAATCCAGAAACTGCACCAGCAAAAACAATTAGCAGTATTGCAAACCTTGCAACTGAACGCCTATTTTAGTAGATCAAAGTAAATTACGAATAGTCAATGAGTGGGGTTTGCTTAGTGATTTTGATTCTATTCCAGATGCAAATAATATATTCCATTTTTTGATCTAATATCGCCAAAATAAAGTGCGGAGACAATACTGAAAATTTGACCCAACTTCATTTTCAACATGTTAACTTTACCGCACTCAAGTGCAAATGGTGAAGGGGTATTTTTCAGCAAGCAATTTGTTAAGAAACAAACAGAAAAGTAGGTTGGGAAACGAAACAATTGTTGGTTTACTTCACAGTATTCGTCTGATAACCAATAATTGTCTCGATTTTCAACTGAATAAAGATTTACCACGTCTAATGACATATGTATAATAATTATATACTTAATTTTATAATTTGAAGAATTATAAAGTGTTTTTTTTTTGTTTTTTTTACCAAAATATAAATTTATAGGTAGCGAAATAAAATGAATAAGAACACTTGAATTTCGTTATGGAAAATCTGCCGCTCAGCTATTGACATTTACCGTAATTTTACATGACATTCTACCACTACGAAATAATTTCATCTGGCAACACTGCTTATGACAGATAATAACAACAAACAACACTTGAATCACAAATGTCATTCGATAGGCATTTGTTTGCATTCGGAAAAACACAGCTCTGATCATGTAAGAAGTCATGCCAAACGCCTAACAAGGGTTGCTTACTTTTACTGCATGTTATATAAGTGTACCAGTTCAAATGTTGAGCAGTGTATATTGGTGAAACCATCCAATATTTAGAAATAGAATAAATAGACATAAATATAACGAAAATCTTACAGCCTTGAAAAAAAAAAACATGAAACAAATCAAAATCATACTGATTTTAACAATATGAAATAATTCAAATTTATAAACATAAAAACACAGTTAATGATAAACAGATATACAATACTTCACAAAACTATATAACTTAATTTTATAACTAAGTGCAATAATATTTTAGAAATCTATTTAATTACAAAATTTAATAATATTATTATATTAACTAACAATAAATATTCAAAACATACTATACTGAAACGCAATGTTTACATACAACAAAACCATATATTAAAAAATTATAGTAAATAAAACGATTATATGATTTTGTCATTTATTTATTAAACAAAAAAATTATTTATAATTAACTTTTCACAGTAAACACATTTATATCTCAGACACATAACACGTAGGCTTCAGTGGGTGCGGAATGTCCGCAACATGCAGCTGTCTTTGATATGTCTCTGAGACATCACATAGATATGATTCTGATATATGCACACTGTTTTATTTCAGGGCGGTTATTATGTTCTCTGTATAATACATAACATTCTTTTAAGAATAGGTAAAAATCATTTTCGAAACTATCTTAAGTTATATATTTATCCATTATGTAGTAAATATATATAAATATTATTGATTTTACAAAATATAAAGAACTCACTTGCCGACTTATGACGTCACAACTCCTAAAAATTGAAATATAATGGTTCTACACAGTTCACAAACTTATATGTTATTTTTTTTGTCCGGATTTTGCACAAATTCGTTAGTGCAGCTGGTGGAGCAATGTGCCAAGAATCGTATTAAATATCTTCACCATTCTGTTCTCCGATTCTTTTTATGAATGATCGCTAAAACGAAATTAATTTTTTAATTTAAAAACCGTGCAAGTAATTCACTTACGATTTTTGGAGTATTAAAATCATTAAATGAAACTCGAAATTATTCAAACTTTATTTAGAATTGAGATGAGGTAGTAGTTGTTCTATTTCCTCAGCATCGTCGTCCGCGGTTTAACCTTCTTCTATTTTGAGATGTGTTAGTGGAATAAAACCACTTTGAAAATAAAAAGCAGACATTTTCACAAACATCGTCTTTATAAGTAATAACATAGATTCAAAAACGTTAATTTTGTAAAGTAAAAATATGCTTACGTTTAATACCGGTTGACACACTGTTGTTAAATGCGTGTTAGTGCTTCAAATTTATTATAGTTAAACCAGTAAATATATGTCACAAACCGACACCAACGTACGACACGCCATTTGCACAGTCGCTCAGAAATTTCAAACTGCGGGAAACACAAAGATATGTCACGAATAGTTCTTGAACAGCACCAGATCAAGGATATGTGATTATTCTTAGTAACTTCAACGTTGATACATAAAATTCCCCACTATTTTGTATTACATTAATAGTTATGTTGAAGCCTTTACGTTGAATTCTTTAAAAATTGTGGCGGGAAATTTAAATTTGGCTATTAGGGAAGTTTGTTTACATAAAAAAAATAATATTAAGGTAAACCAGAGGAAAATGATCTGGAGCTTATCAGTATTTCATTCAGTGTTTTTTTGAGCTTCTGTTTTTGAAGTTCATTGCGAAAAATAAGATATTAAAGTTAAAAAAAAAACACCCTTAAATTTTTTTCCGTTTGAAAACCATTCTAAAAATTTCACTGCACTCTATTTAAAAGAAACACAAAAGATCTTCGAGATACGTCTCCTTAAACTGACATGTAACATCTATGTGTGAATTAGGTTTAACACTGAATAAATAAAAAAGTGTACACATCTAAAGATATCCGGGTTACTTGTTGCTATCTAATTTAACCGTTGTATTCTTCCAAGATATATATATATATATATATATTTTTATTCGCGTTTCTTTCAGCAGCATTATTTTACATCAAAGGAAAAAATTAACAATATTACCCCACTTGCTCTATATACAATACTGGGCTAATACAAAAATAAAAGCACGGAAAAAAAATTGTATGTCCATTCCATATAGGAAATTTTTTTATGGATTTTAATATACTTTAAGTATAATTTTGTAATCTTATTGAAATTTTAGAAACTGTAGTTCTGTGTGGGCATTAATATCCTCACATGTACTTAATGAAGCGGCAGATACATTGTGCCATATCAATCATGTATTTTTTTTTCATTAGAAACGCCATTCTCTCGATGCTCGTACATGTTTTTTTTTGTATTATATGAATACGATCTCTGTTTTTCGATTAACGTTCATAATTATCGCATAGGACCATTAGGTCGCGCTTTGCCAAAAAGAATTTTAATTAAAACAGATGTAAAGCATAAAACAGGATCGTATTCAAAATAGAACTCAAATCAGATTCTCTATATACTATTAAGACTATATTATATTATAAATATTTTCTTCCTATATTGTTTTATTTGTAAATTATTTTATGTACCTATTTATTTATTAAGTAAGATCTATAAAAAGTATTGTTTATATTGTTGTTACATCATGTGATTTAATTTATATACATATATAAAGATAAAGAGAAAGATTATAAATACATGTAAATATTTAATAAAAAAAAAACGGTTAATTTGGTACAGCAATACTAATATTATTGTTATATATATTTTTGGTATGTGTATGTATAAATTACATATAGACATGGATGTTTTGTACAATTTTGTATGCATTTTAATATAAGTTAAACATTTACAAAACAAAGTTGTTTTATTAATTCATCGTTTATTGCAGCAAAACTATTATTACCTTGCCTCAAAATTAGGATGAGTGATTTAAATTAGTCGCGCCAAAAAGAAGTTTTTTGATTGGCTTTCGCATAATCTTATTTACAAATAAAAAGAAGATATTCCGGAAATCGTCATCATGTCATTATTTATTTACACCCCAGTTAAACTGTCAGCGTGACCTATCAAAATTTTATTCTTCGTATCATTTATTGCGTATTTTGACGGCTTATAAATAAAAATAGAAATTATTGTTAGAACTGTAATAAATGACGAAAACAGATACAAGCACTTTTCTCATCTCGGGCGATTTATTCCTGGATGAGAGCCGTATGTCAAAAATTGGGCATTGGTCATAGATTTAAATTTGCCGCTGTATTCTATGTTTTTGTTTATAAAAACGGTGTTTTTCCGGTACTCAGGCCGGGGAAACAGGTTTGTCACAAGTCACAAGAGATATATTTTAATCATATAACACCAGTTACAAAATGTTGATGATTGCTTATTAAGTATTTTTCTACGTAAATAAACTACATAAGAAATTACTTTGTTTAATTTTAAGGTTTACAAATTTGAGTAGGTTATTTAATAGAATCTACAGCATTCACATACATATTTTATGAGAATAAAGTATGCATGTAACCCAGATCTGTGATGTAACCGCGTCAAGTATTTTAAAAATCACAGTGTTATTTGTTTGTGGTGTTTATTTTGATTTGGCGCTTGACAGTTAGTAAAGCAAAATGTCAATTTGAATTATAGCTTTTTCTAACCTAATCTATTGTTTATAATTACTTACAGTTGCTTAAATATTCTTTCTGGGTATGTTTATTTAATATAATTATGCGAATTTGTTCGAAATTGCAGTTATTTCAGAAGTCCCACTGAGCTAATAAACAAATTTTCGATACATCCAAGCATGAAATTAATATGTAACATTGCTGTCGGCAATCGCCAGTTATCGACGCTAGCGTTAAAAAATACGCGAAAATACTCTAAATCCACATTGGCGCTGTGTAAGCATCCAAAGAAGGATACATACTGCATAATTTTATTCAATAATCACTGTAAAAATGGCAGCAAAATACGAAGTTAATGGAACGTATCAAATATTTTAACAAAATTTTTAAAGGAAGGGAAAGCCACTATTCAGTTTAAGCAGCCCCCGCATGACTTCTACATCCAAGCAGAATTGATCCCGCTTCAGTGCTTTTTACATACTTTGAAGAGGGTGTTAACGGGAACAATCGGGGAGAAGGAGTTGATGTGTTCGAGTTTAGCTGCGACACCAATATCATCGAAAAACATGCCGCCAAAGAAACTGGTTATAAAGAGCAGGGCAGAATACCCAGCAAGAGGATTCCCACGTACGTTAGAAATTTATATATCACACATATTACCGATGCTCATTAGATATAGAATTTGCGTCTAAGTAGATAAAGATACTAGATTTAAGTAATAATTGCATTGAATTTTTGCCTACTGAATTTTCTAATCTCTCATGTTTGGGCGAATTGAATCTATCGCACAATTCATTTGGGAAAGGTAGCCCAAAACAGTGGACATGGATAAACGGTAGGATAACTAAGAGTCTGAAACAATTAAATTTATCTTACAATAATTTAATTTTCTTACCAGATGGTATTATAAGATTAAGTAATTTAATAACGTTTAATGTAGATCACAATGAATTGAAGTCGCTGCCTTCCGGTATAGGGAATTTGTGTAATTTAAGGACTTTCACCGCTTCTCATAATAATTTAGAATCACTTCCAGGTAGTATTAAAAAATTACGATTAGAAAATATCGACTTATCGCACAATAATTTCGATACGTTCGTGCAGAACCTCCGCCTCCATCGAAAAGTTAGGAGTTGTTCATATAAAAGAATATGCCGCAAAATCGTTCTTTATCATCGGTTATACTATGCCCCAATACATTACCGAGTACCTTGATGCATTACCTAGAGCTTGCTAAATTTTGTACATGCGGAAAAGCTTGTTTCAATGTTTTTATCGCAATCAATGATCGGTTGCATTTAGAAGCTATTGCCAAAAGTTATTCGCACAGTAATGTTGTAGCGATTCCTGTTAGGTGTTATTTTTGTTCTCTCCGCTGCTTTTACGACAATCGAAGATCCAGATTTCCTTTCACTTGATAGGACGCCATAGACCTTAGTTAAATGTAATTTTATTTATTGATAGACTGCGGATTTTCACAGTCTGATTATGTGTTTTATTTACAATCTCTATTTTTTGAATTCTTGTCGCTAGTTTTTTTTTTTTTGCTTTTTTACTGCTCTTCAGAAGATTTGACAAAAAGAACATTTACATGTGCAGTAAAAAGATACAATAGAAAGTCATTACAAGTTAATAAAATAAAAACTAAAATGTTTTTTTTATTTTCTTTTGTTTGTTTCAATGTTTGTGTTTTACATGTTCTATGCAAAAAAATTTATTTATTATATAATTCCATTTTATGATTTTAAAATTTGACTATTCTGAATTTACTTTTAATTGTAAGTATTGTTTTCAAAAATATTTTATTTTCTATCAACTCAACTTGTTTTAAATTCAGAAACTAAACATTTAAACAATGAACTTAAGTTGATTTTAATTTGCAATTATTTTTTTAATGCACAATTCACATGATTGGATTGTTTCTGTAGTTATTTGGACGATGCTTTAATTAAAAGAATTTGTGAGAATTGTTTATTTCAATTTCTTATTCCTTTTATCAATACTCACACCATAGCTCATAAGGTGATTTCAAAGATTATGCTTTATAACTTATACTTAAAGTGAGCACTCATTACCAAGGATAAGAACTCATTGTATGCAAGAAAACTGCTCTATCCGTATTTTTTATTTAATTTTGAAGTAATAATGAAAGAATATGTCTTTCCCATCAAAATGTTGCCTTTATTAACTGTGGTTTAAATAAATATATATTGCTAATTTATATAATTATATGTGATTATGTGTACAATATGGTATATATGTATGTAATCTGCTCTATCATCTTCAAAATATAAACTATTGAATCAATTATTGTTATTAGACGTACAATATAATTAAGATTTACTATATATTTGTGGTTGGTGTTTAATACAAATCAAAAATAATGCTATTTTACGAATATTTATATATACAATAATATAATATTAAATTTTCCTATAAACATTTTTTATTGTACTTGTACTTATATACACGTAAATTAAATATTAATATATACAGCCCTAATACCAAATTTAAATTACCAACAATTTTTAGTGATTTCAACGTAAAAGGTATTAAAATAACTATTGATGTAATACAAATGGTGGGTATTTTATGTTTAAAGTGAAGTTATTAGAATAATGCGAGAAATTTAAATTTGGCTATTAGGGACGTGTTATTAAATAAATTTTAATTTTCAGTATTTGTGTTTTATAGTTTAAACATTGAGCCATGAATATTGTTGTTTAGCAACTAGACTACCAGCTATAAACCTTTACAGGGCAGAATTAATAATTACTGACAACTTTTTTTCTTCTTGATGTGAATTAAAGGAATATTTTTTTGTAATTAGGGTTTTTAATACACCTGTGTCTTCACTAGGAATATTTTGAGTCGGTCACACTATTTTATTATATTAAACAAGTCATTTTTTATATTTAATTCCTGCTTTGAGCGGGTCTTATGAAATCAGTTTTTATATATATGTTATAAATCTATTGTGTACAAATACGTGTGAAATAATAGCTTATTATATTTATCGATACATGCAAAATATTTGAAAAAAAAAGGATATACTGTGATGAATAAATATTGTGTATGTAATATTTTAAAATAAGTGATAAGAAATCTATAAATCAATTAATTAACAAATATCCTGTTGATTAGATTATATACCGATATTATAGATATCCTTCCTTTGTGTATTATCTTAAGAGGTTAAATACATTTCGTTTACAACATTCAGCAAGTGTTTTGTTACAATTTTGCATGTTGTAATTGTATATTTGTCTGTATCATATTACGGAAATGCCGATGTCGCAAATACAATGTTCATCGAATATTTTTAATAATGTTACATTTCCAATGAAATTTTCAGTGTTTCTTAATAAATATCTTTGAATAAAAAAACTGTGTATTTAATTTAGTATATAATAAACGACTCTATTTCAACAGCTTTTAAAGATTACCTTTAGTTTTATTATTGCTGAGTAAAAACATTATTTTCTTAAAATTTCTATTGACACACTTCATTGTTTATTTATGAGTGTTAGTTTGGCAGTTGAATTTTTTTTAATTTTAATTTTAAGATCATGAGCGCTATTTTATTGAATGCATTGTATAATAATAGTTACATTATTTATAATAATATTAAACAAAATCAAATAATTTTTCTATGAATATAATACAATAATATTCAACATTAAAAATAAAACAAATTGAAATGATTTTCAGAATTTTATTTGAAATCATTTATGCACCGCCATCTATACATATTTCTTTCGACTAAAATATGAACAACATGTAAGGGCAATTTCTCGGAAATATCAACCAACATTGGTTATTTTTTTCCGTTTGTTGGTTCTTAAATTAATACATCTTGTCCAATAGTTAGTATGATTTTTATTAAATGAACTGTTCAGCAGTGTAAACGATTAATTAATCGATTACGGTCGCTTCCTTTTCAGTTAACAAGAAATGTGTACAGGATGCACACAGTTTCCGACCTATAAATGTGGATATAACCTAAAATAGAAATAAAATGATTTGAAACGATCATTTTGTTTTAATAAAAAAAGAAAACATTGAAATAATAAACGTAATGTAAGCTAATATTTTTCGCACTTCTTTCCTTTATATTCAAAGGAATATTGACGCACATAAACCAATTACCACTCTATTGAATTCACACAATAGAAGAAAGTTTTGTGAAGAGAAAAACGACGATTTCATAGAAACAGACAGGTGAGTGTTTTTTCCATCTACATACTTTCGTAGCTAGATAAAGCATTGCAGTGATTATGAAACTTTGGTAGATAAATATTTAAACGTAACAACGGAACATAAATGTTTCATCATACAGCCGTACATAAAATGGGGCCCGCAAAAACTGAAAACGTCACCACAGTGTCAATTAGATGAAGCGATTTCGCTGGTGAATAGTTTACGAACATGGAAGGTGATAGATACGATTTTGATACCTTTAGATAATTTTGAGAAGAAGGTATTGTTTGGGAAAGGAACTTTAACGAAGCTTGTCCAGACAATTAAAATGAATCCTGGAATTACATCAGTTTTTATAAATATAAGCACGTTGAAGAATATACAGTTGAAGGAATTGGAGCAGCATTTCAATAAACCGATTTTTGATAGGTATAACATTGTAATTCAAATATTCCGTTTACACGCGACGACTAAGCAAGCGAAAACTCCAAGTCGCTTTAGCAGAAATACCATTTCTACAAATAGATTAAGGAGACAGACACACAGATTTTGTTATATTCTTCTGCATGGCGGATATTAGAAATTTTTTATATTAGCAAACCCGAGAAGAAAATAAGAGAAGCTATAAAAAGATTAAAATCACACAGAGAGCTGTTACGGCATAAAAGAATAAAGGCTAATTTTCCTGTTGTCGCTGTAGTTGGATTACAAACGTCGGTAAAACATCGCTTATTAAAGCGTTGACGAATGACAATAGTTTAGTGCCTCGAGATCAATTGTTTGCCACTTTAGATGTTACTTTTCATGCTGGATTGTTACCATCTAAAATGAAGGTTCTTTACGTTGATACTGTTGGTTTCTTATCGAATATCCCAACTGAGTTGATTGATTGTTTTAAAGCGACATTAGAAGATGCACTTCTAGCGTAATATAATTGTATTCACTAAATTTTTTTACTTGAATTAATTAATTTAGCGATTAGGATGTATATTACATGTGGAAGATGTGTCTAGCAAAGACTTTTTTGAATCAGCGGACGCATTGCTAAATACTCTGGAAGATCTAAG
Source organism: Protaetia brevitarsis (assembly GCA_004143645.1). Taxonomy (NCBI): domain Eukaryota; kingdom Metazoa; phylum Arthropoda; class Insecta; order Coleoptera; family Scarabaeidae; genus Protaetia; species Protaetia brevitarsis. Next base: position 30,190 of record RXPK01001871.1, on the reverse strand, counting down.
TCAGAAAATGGTGGGAAAGCTATTAAATCGAAAATTGTGTCGGTGGGAAATAAATGCGATCTACAAATGGGAGTTGATGAATCCATCCTAAAAGTATCAGCCAAGAATGAAGTGGGTAAGTTGCCACCTGTAAAACAAACTACATTATGCTTAAGTATATTAAGTTTAAAAAAGCAGTTTTCGAATTCAAAGTACTACTCATAGGTTTTGAATATGATCATTGTTTATATACATACTAGTTAGTCCACCTTATGGACAAAATAGTTAACGGATTTTTTAACATTTTGGACAAAAGCGGTAGATGGCAGCACGACGTTGGTGCCCATCTTCATTTAAATATAAGTTTTATAGTTAGACTACGAACTACAAGATGGCACTCTTACGCGTCTGCAAAATATTATTCAATTGCAATAAGGTTTGTTTGTTTGGCTGATCTAAGCAGATACAAGGAATTTTACGCGTTGTTTGTATTTTAGATGATGATTCGTGCGTGTTTGTTTGTTTAGAGCAAGCAAATCCAGATCACAAAGAGGTTCCTCTTTCTGTTCGCGATCCGACGTCCGAGCAATTACGAGCAATTTGTGCAACATAACCTAATCGCACTAACATCGTGTTGTAAACTGTCGGTTTGTAATGTAATCCAATTTATACTGCATCAATATGCACGATATGGATAATATAATGATGCCAATGTGATGATGTAAAGAACGATCATTATATTTTAAAAAACTTCACTTGATAGGTACATAAATACTAGTATATGAGCATTTTATTGTAGTCTACATTCATTAGTTTGAAAAATTACTTTTACTTTTCCTATTCATAATAGCTGTGACAATTTGCAATAGTAAATAATAAAATTAAGCTATATTGCAATCGAGCGCGTTGTTGTACCATCTTTAAACCAACTCTGAGACGCTTCAAGTTACTCTGATGACGTCAGTAGATACTTGCTCCAAGCACACAAATAAACAAAGCTATTAAAAACAGCATACATGATGACGCGTTCGCGCTCTTTCTCTTGATTGGCTGAAAAGTTACGATGTAACCTTGTATATACAGATGTTGTCCCCAAAGGTTACTCGTAACTTTTCAGCCGCTAAGAGAAAGAGCGCGAATGCGTCATCATGTATGGTGTTTTAATAAGTAAAGGTGGTGCATATATGTAAAAATAAATGGCGATTTGTACCCCCAGCTACATATTTATTCATTATATAAAAAAACGAATTTCTATTATTATGTAATTATAATAAGTAAAATCAAATAAAAATGTTTTGTGTAATATAAAAAACTATATACATAGAGTACCTATACATAAATTAGAACTAAGAAAAAGTCAAAAAGTGAAGTAAAATGTACATACATCTAAAAAAAAAATAACGATTTATATAGGCACATTTTAAATTTCAAATTTCCCGCCTTTACACCAGCTGAAGTTAGCGATAGTATCGCTATACACGGGAGAAGCGAGGAGAGCAATAGGAGAGAGGAGGAGAAGAAGGTTTTCGTATATACGTTCGAACGAAAAATCCGCGTTTTATTAAAATTTTAAATATAAAAAGGCCATCGAACTACAGATTATATATTATCAAACTAAATACTTATTCTTTTTAATAAAACAAACATTTTCTGATTATTATATAATCATAAGCATAAGTAAATTAAGTTAACAAAACAACTTATTAATTTAAAAAAATAAGAAAACAAAAATTGAGAAGTAGATTTATGTTTTTTTTTTCTCGGCAAATTTTCGTCCTTTTAGATTTAACTTTTCTCTTTTCAGTGATTTTTGTTTTAAGTTTAAATATTTTATTCTTAAAAGAAAAAACTTTATACAACACACAACACAACGCATTTCTCTCATAAACATAACCGAATTAACTAACATAATCATCAATGCTGCCAACCTTATAATAATAAATGTTCCCCTTCATCGACACGCCAAATTCAAAATTTAAATTTACATTCTTAACAAATTATTGAAATTGTTTCTAGGTATTGATTTATTGAAACTAACTATTGAAGAAAAAATTTTACAAACAACCAATCGACATATAATATCTATTAGTCTCCCAATTGGTGGAAATGAAATCAGGTAAGTAATTCCCAGAAATCTCTTTTTTTTTTTAATAAATTTTTACTGGCTAATATATTTTAAACGGGTAACGCTTTAACTTTTTTTTTTAGTGTTAAAAATCAACTGTTTTTATGCCAATAATCTAAAAATTATTATTCATCAAACTGATTTAGATTAATCGTAAAAACTTTGTTAATAGTGATTAGTGTAAAGTGACTATAAAAATCTTGAAAAATATATTGAAATTAAATACTTAAAAATAATATTTAATTGTAAGTTAGCATTGAATAATAATATCTTTGATTAGTTAGTTGTTTTGTCCTCATTTATACTTTATATACTCCTTTTAGTTCTTAAAGTATTTGTATTTTTTACGAAACATGTTAGGCAAGGCGCGCACCGAAATGGCGTGGGGCTGGCGTGAAGGTGACGTAGCAGTTGCGTGGTAAATGGTGTCACCTAAGCACATGAAAACCAATTGGCTTGTTCAAGATACCACACCACTACTACACCACATTGGTGCGCGCTAGTCAATTGTTTTTCATGTGCTTAGGTGACACCACTTACCACGCCACTGCTACGTCACCTTCACGCCACCCCCACAGTATTTCGGTGCGCGCCTTGCCTTAGACTCTCTGATATTTATCATATGAATTTTTTATTAGTACAATTTAATTTTCAAGTCTCTCTAATCATAGCATAATGTTTTTTTTTTATTATTAGATTTGTAAAAGTTAGTTAATAATTCTACTTTTTTATCCTAATTCATATTTTATGGGTCTTGTTTGAAATTTGATCACTTTTAACAAAGAAGTTGAAAAAACTCAATTGACAATTAAATTTTGTACTACATAAAAGAATGTGTTTAAAATTCTTGTAATTATAATTGGTAATGGATTAACTTTGGCATGTTTACAACAAATTTTTATTAGTTTCCGTTCACGAATTAAGGAAACCCAAAAACATTTTCTTAGCATTTTATTTTAGGCGTTAAACTTTAAATTAATTTGCTTGCATGTTTACTCTTCTGTGATTTTTATTATTATTATTTTAGCAATTATATGTATTAACTTACAGGTGGTATTTATCTTTTGAGTTAAATTAGTATCAATTGTAAAGATCGAGCGTTTTTGTTGTTGCTTTAATTCCAAAAGCTTTGCTTTTGTTAAGTGCATCCGATAATCAAATTAACAGATTTCTTCAATTATATACAAGATCTTTATCGCTTCTTGAATTTGCATTAATATTTATATTATGTAAAAAAAAAAATTACTATTTCTTTTAATTTCAGATGGTTGTACAAGAATGCAACAGTCTTATCTGTGAAAGAAGACGAGGAAGATTCACAGAATCATCTTGTAAAAATCATTATAACAGAACCAAAGTTAAACGAATTTAAACATAATTTTATAATTTAACAACTCTTTTACTTATAAAAATAAAAAAAATATTTTAAGAAAATAAAGTATTTTATTGATAATTTAGAAAATAGTACATATTTTTTTAATTGTGTGTGTTCAACGTGAAATTATGTGATGTGAAAACTTAATATTTAATACAATAGTACGAATCAACGCGATTTAAAAATTATAAAATCACAAAAAAATAGTGATGTTACATCATGATTTTCACAACAAAATAGCACTTGGTACGTTTCTATTTATCATCTTTAGTGAATTTCTTAGCTTCTTTCATTAGAGTTTTCGTATCTTCTTCACTGTCCTCTCCGCGATTATTACTCGGTGTCCAATCATCACCGTAATCATCATCATCAGAGTCACATTCACTACACGACAGTTCGTAGTCGTCCTCAGAATCGTCGTTGAGAAACGGATCGTTATAATCGTAATCGTCTTCTTCCGACGAATTATCTTTATAAGTTGGTTTATCGGCTTTTTTACGACTGTTTCTCTTCTTACAGGTACCTAACAAGAGATAATAATCATGGAGACATTCGAATATTTATGCCTAACAAATGTTTCCAATTTTTAAATCAACTTTGCGTTTTGTAAGGCCGGTTTTACATTATACTTAATTTAGTATGAAACTTTGATATAAATTTGCTATTAAATATTTTAAAGAGTATCATACAGAAAAATTTATTTGTAAATTTCGTACAAAATATTTAGAACCTGTTCTATTTTCTCATTAATTTTACAAACGAAATATGCGTGCGCGATATGTGAATTGTTGGTTAAGTCCAGTGGGATAGGTCGGCGTTTGTCGTACTATACAGATTGCTCAATCTAAGTTGACATAGACAACGCAAAAATACACGATGTAGTTTGTAGTTGAGTCAAAGCATAAGGAAGTTCTGTTGTCTATCGTATATCGCTGTATCACCATCCATTTTAGAATAATGTCGTGGTCATGTCAGCAGGTGGAATTGTTGATTGAGTATTCAAGACTACCCTAGATAAAGTTGATTGATTGTATAACAATTTGTTGAACATACTCAGTTTTATAATCTATAAAAAAAGATAGATACATACAAAAAATTGCATTTTATTTTTAGAATTATATTTCATCCCTAACTTGTCTTGCAAAATTAGCCACTTGGTCGTTGCACCTTATCAAAATTTCAACATTTTCCTCTGCAACTTCATCTATATCGGTGTAGCTTAAGTTTTTAGCAGAACACTAGAAATAAGCTTATAATCACCATCTGAAGGTCTAAGTACTACTAGACTATTTGCGCCTTTATAATTGAAGAAATAAAATCTATCAGATCCAGGTCTATCCACGTCCGTCAAGATCACCTAGACAATGAGGAAATTGCCAAAGTTCATCAAATCGTTCGACAATGGACCGTCAGTCCTTAATCCCGAATTTAATAAATTTAGAATGCATCTTCCTTCAGGTCACATACTTATCCAATTTTTACATTATATTTTACGGGACTAGCTATCATAGTTACATTTAAAGATGATAGCCATAACAGCAATACTTCTTGGTCAGCCATTTTACGGTAATATTAACCCTTTTCATACTAAATTTTTTACTTTATATATCAAACAGACATACTCAAATATTTTGTACCAATTTTCAGATGTAATTTTTTTATGTATGACATGCAGGTAAATTTCTTTATAAAATCAAAAGAAAAATTTATACAAAATTTCATACTAAATTAAGTATAATGTAAAACGGGCCTAATTTTATGCTAGATCTCCAGATTTATCCCTACTGGACTATTTCTTATAGGTTTACTTAAAACAGCAGGTTTACAAGCAAGGGTCATTTCAATTCATTTTGTTAATCATTTCAGAAGCCTGTCAGGAAATTACTCCAGATATGAGAGCAATGTGTTACGGGAATTTGGCGATAGAACGAGTAAATGTTTAGAAAAAGATATTGGGTATGTCGAGGCACTAGCAAAATGAATTAAAATTTAATTCCTTTTATTTGTATGTACACCAGCGACACTTTCCAATTGTACGACCTATAGTTTCGTAGTAAATCTACTTTAAATGTAAGGAAAGAATGCAATAAGCAAACATAGAATAACATTGAACTTATAAAATAGGGAAAAATAAATACATCAAAGGCGCATACTTATGCCTGCCGACTTACCTCGGTTAGCACAATTCGAAGTTTTTCAATTACTTATCTTAAATATAATATTGTATACTAACAGATGTTTTGTTTTCTTTACACATCCCTACAGCATTACAAAATATGTTTGTGTTTTTTAATCTAATTGATTCACAATGATTGCTTTCATATCCATTTTTAATTCGCCGTGGCTCCTTTTTTCGATATTAACAAAATGAAGTATTAATATTTATATAAAGTAATCATTAATTATTAATTTAAACCTGCATTTTGTATTTATAGCTATCACTACTGGAAAATTCGATCTAGCACTAATTCAAGTTTTGTATTTCTCTTGAAAAAATATTGTGGGATTTTTCGAGGTAAAATCTTTGAAACTGGGGAATTTATAATCGAAATATTATTTTATCTTGTTATTATAATATTAATAAAAAACGTACCATTACTATAACCAATAAAAAATATTTCTGACGAGTGTAGAGCTTTTCGTTCTAATATCTGATATCAAAATCGTGGTTTTGAATGCATCCCCGCCATATCTCTTTCATTATTTAATGTCAAAGAAGGAAGCCGGAGCGAATTGAAAAATGGATATCAAATCATCAGACATCAATTAGATTAAAAAACATAAGCATATTTGGATAAAGCTGCAGGGAAAACAAAACATGTATTTCTGTCAATAACGACATTCTCTGCATTTAATCAATTAATTTGCGCAACACCCACCTCACGAAAATAAAAGTAGTAATAATCCTTATTACAATATTGTTTAATATCTTGCATACGGGCTATCGCAACTTAGTTAATGTGTTCAGTAATACTGAAAAAAGTGTTTCATTCATATAACCGCGATATGCTTTACTGATTTCAGTATAGCTGAATGCTTTAAATGTTTTCATGCGATCCATTTTGATGCTTTCATTATTATTTGCATACGTATAAAATGAATAAAAGTAGTAAACCATTGATATTGCTATTTATTGTATAATTAGCACGACGTTGGTTTAGTTCCTAGTCGTAGTTCAACTGTAAAATGAAAATACCTTTTAAAACCATTTCATAAGACTACAGTTATTCGAAATACTTCAAACATCAAATAAATTTATCCCTACGCAAAGATAACAAATACATAATGAATGCATTCAACTTCGCACATTAATAAATCCAGCCTAAGCTTTTTTTTTTAAATAACAGAGATAGCACATCTGTGTTTACACATTTTGAAGCGGCTGGTTAATGCATAGATCCGTCTATTATCCACGCTAAACATGTAGGCTCTATTTTACCTTGTAGGTCGTACAATTAGAAAGTGTCTCTGGTGTACCTATTAATGTCATGTTAATTGCACAACTTATTTGTATAACAAAACCAGATTTTTCATGAGAGATAATTGTATTTGTATATTTCAATGTAGTTTTTAAATCTAATCAGCTATTTTTATAAAAATTTTCTCTTAGGCAAAATTCATATTTTTTGGCAAACCTAGAATACAATTACAGCAAATTGATATCCGTTTATTTTATTTTTGATTTTAGTCCATGCAGAACTTTTTATGAAAAATATTTTTTTTTTTTCAATTTAATAATAAACAAAAAACCATAAAAAATTCATCAAGTGTTAAACCGTACTTACACTTTGGCCGTGGTTTACTCCTAGGTCTAGGATGTTTGTAGTGTTTTAGGTGGTCTTTGTTCTTTCTGTAACAACGACTTCTATAGCTGCACATTGGACGTTGGTCGTTCGGATCTGAATCATAGTCAGAATCCCCAGGATGGCTAAACTCTTTCTTGTGTTGTGCACTTTTTCTTAAAAAAAAAAAAACGAATCAACTGAAAGATATAGCTTTTCTTTTAGATAAATGGAAGAATAATTTGCTAATACAGAAACTGGAGAGACTCCATTTTTTGGCCACTTTGTAGTTCAAAAAAAAAAATTCCTGCTTCGATTTCTAAACTGCGCAACTGTACTCTATCATCGCGATGGGATAAAATGGGAATAGACATTTGAGCAGTTCTTATTGCAAGACAAAAAGCAATATGCTGGTGATAGTCGTAGAAGATTGTATTGTCATTATTTTGTGAAAAAGCACACATGGAAGTTGTTTTTGTGGGCGTTTTGCAATGATGGAAAATAAATTCTCGGTAAGGGCTGCACGTTTAATGTTTACCTCAGCAAGATCAAATGCTGAATCAAGGTTAATAGTTCCAGAAAAAGTACTTTTTACACAAATTTCATCGTTTTTAACATTTAAATTCCTTGCTTGCTATCCGTCGTGTTCTGGGTACCCGCAAGATTCCATTTTTGCACCCTTTCACTAATATATTACAAATGGCTAGTGGGAGATTAAGGTGGACATACAAGGGGTGTGTATACTAGATTGATCGTTCATGAAACAAATAACTTGCATGGAATATAACAAGACTTTTGGTGTTAGCAATCTATTGAGAGTGGAGAGAAGTACAGACGATTAAGTTTCTACAATTGTATTCAAATAGACACGGATTTAAATGATCTTTGTGGCTAAGCTTTTGCAGTTTTGTTACAACAGATACAATCTTCAAGTTTTGCCATTTGGACGGTAACCCACAAAGCATTACGTTACCAAGCCGATTTAAAGTCACCCTTACATATAAGCTAAAATTTTAGGATCAAATAATTTCGATTTCCTTTTTTTGTATAAAAACAAAGACTTCCGTACGACTTTAAAATTACGAACATCACTCATATAGTGATTTTTTTTCTTCAAAATCTCAATATTTGACACTATTCATCGCGTTATCATACGAATACTGCTGTTTATAAAGTTATTGGTTGTAATCTGAAAACAAATACAAATTTGCATTCTATGATTATGGAGACATAAGTATAGAGCTCCAATTGCCATGGGAGCTCAAACCATTTATGATTTTATTTTTTACAAGATAGATTTAATAAACTTTATCCTTCGAAGGATATTGAAAATAAAATTCGGTTTTTCTAATTACCAAAAGTATTAAAAACATGAGTGACCCTTTCTTGTTTCAAACCCTACAACTATAAAACTAAAGTGACTAGCAAAAACTATCCACCCATTCATTTTGCTATTAATTTTTATAAATAAATCTTTTCAGTTCCTTACTATATTTTTTGATTTGATCTCTTATTGGATATGATTAGCGATTTATGAAAGAACAGACCACAGGATTTCAAATATTGATTTTAATAAGATTAAAAACGATATTTTGTCTTATTTGTATCCTGGTCAAGGGGCAGATTAAGTAGAAGCAATCAAAATTTAACAGCTAATAACTTCCATTGAATGCCATTACTTCAAATAGGGGTACCGCAAGATAGGGTATTGGGACTGCTGCTTTTTATAAGTTATATTAAAGTTCCATTTATAATAAACACAAACAAAATTTTGTCTTCTATCTATGAGTAACTAAAAAGACTAAATGAACCTAAACTCACATTTAAATAATTTGATTAAAATCCATCAAAAAATAAATTTAATATTTTCAAGATAAATAGTTCTGAGAGCTTTAGAATATGGGGAAAAGAATCCTTCCAATATTTTTTATTCAAAACAGAGTAAATTTGATGCTACCAGTTCCCTAATAGCCAAATTTAAATTTCGCGCAATTATTATTAGTAACTACAACGTTGAAATCTAAAATTACCCACCATTTTGTAATACATTAATAGTTATTTTAATACCTTTCGTTGAATTCACTAAAAATTATGGCGGGAAATTTAAATTTGGCTATTAGGGTTGTAGTCTAAACAAAATTTACCTGTAACAATTTTCACCATACCAGCATCTATCTCTAAGTTTCTTCTCCGAATCAGCAGTGTTTTCAGAAATTTCACCAGTTCCACTACATGAAGGCTCTATATTCTGATCACCTGCATCTTCTATAACCGCATCAGTCGTAGCTGGAAGGCATTCATCTTGGATTATTCACATTTTCACACTCTCCTTATTTTCACTATTTTTACATTCACATTTATTTCCATTAAAATATTTGAACTAGTTTCGTTTTCACCAGCTGAATCTGATAATTCTTCTTTTGCAATTTTACTTGAAATATCTAAATTTTCCTTTTCTTCCGAAGCTGAGTTGACATCGGCAACTGCTGTTTCATTGCACACATTATCAGTTGTGTTTAAGTGCCCATTTTCCAATTTTGCAATTTTACACATGGGAACTTCATTCAGCTCTTCTGTCGCGCCTTTTTGGTGATGTAACTGTCAGCGTTTGCATCAAAATCACCCTTATCAATTTCAAATTTGATTTTAAACACCAAACTGATCGGGGAATATTTCCAAATTTATCGCCATCGTTGAGATTTGTGGGCACAGTCTTTGGTCAATATGACAACCGTCGTGCTATTTGCAGATTGAAAGAAGCACGGATTTTGATGTGTCTATAAATACACAAACTGTACTTACAATGTTTAATAAGCGTCTTATTAAGAATCCTTACTGAAGTGATAGTGGCTTTTCTCGTCTCTTGATTTTTTATGACTGCGTGATTTCTGGAAGCTCTCTGATCGTTGCACTAGTAGTTTAACATCGTTAAAAACTATTTTAACCTCAATTTGCGATATCGTTTTGATGTTTTACTTAACTTTTAAAACTTCACCCCGGTCGATTATGTGTTCTCCTTCTTTTAAGACACAAACAGGGTTTGCATTTGGTATCACTGTCAATTTGTATATAAGCAACAACATTCTGCTTTTTAAATCAGGACTAAAACTTGAATAGAATTTTGTTGACCAATAAGTGTGCAAATATGCTTTGTTGCGACTTGCTTATGAGTCAGAATGGTATTATAGTTTAGTTTCGCAGCCGATCAAAAGACAGATTTAAACACGGAAATAAAAACCCTTTGCATGTTTAATATTCCTGCAAATATTTGTATCATACAATAAAATCATGATACAAGAAACCGCCCACCACTAGTTTGAAAAATGCGGGCCTAAAAACGAAAAAGCGATTTTCGCGCCAAAACATAAGTTGCCCTTTAGATGGCGCAGCAATAACATTGAGAAGCGGGAAATTTTAATTTGTGCAATTGAGTTTTAAATAACATACTCACAATTAAAATTGACAATCGTCGATGTTCGTATACTATAGAAAAGAAAAACCACAAAAATTTTAAAGTAAAAATCTTTATTAAAAATATCACAGAAAAAATATACAATATATTGTATCAAATAAATAATAATTTACATTTAATCAACCTCTCGATTGTAGGACCTGAACGTCTACCACCAAAACTTCCAGCTTGTTGTCCACAGCTTTGGGGCCTTGTTGGTACCCGCGTTTGCACTTGCACCATGCAGCTTGGCCATTAATGGACTGCAGATAGATGTTAAATGTCTTTGTTTCTCTTCATATTCTTCCTTCTCTGCAAGGGTGTTCTGATCCAACCAGGAGAGACACTCGTCACAATTCTCGGTCGAACAGTATCTTTGTCACTCTGAGTTAATTTCGTACCAGCTTCGTCCAGAGCTTGTTTAACATTGAAGATTGTAGCTTTCAAGTTGATTCTTGGCGGCGATTCTAGCCCTTTGCTTTTCATCTTCTTCTTTGTATTTTTCTCCATCTGCTACCATTCTGTCTATGTCTTGCTGCGACAAACGACCTTATCATTCTTGATGGTAATATTCTTGGAGTTTCCTGAGCTGGTATCCTTAGCAGATACGTTTAAGTACCATTGGCGTCCAGATCGAATGTTACTTCGATTTGTGGAACTCCTCTAGGTGCTGGTGGAATGCCAGTGAGAATCGAATGTGCCTAAACGGTTGTTATCCTCGTCATGGCTCGCTCCCTTCAAATACTTGTACAGTAACTGCTGGTTGATTATCTGAATATGTGGTAAATGTTTGTGTTTGTTTGCAGGGAATTCTGCTGTTCCTCTCGATAATCTTAGTCATAACACCACCTGCGGTTTCGATACCCAATGAGAGAGGTGCCACATCAACCAATAACACATCTTGAATTTTGCTGTCAGTTTCCCCACTCAGGATTGCAGCCTGTACTGCAGCTCCATAAGCAACCGCTTCATCTGGATTTATCGATAGATTTAACGCTTTGCCACAGAAGTAATTTTGTAGCAGAGATTGTATTTTAGGGATCCTGGTTGAACCACCAACCAAAACTACATCATGGATGGAACTTTTATCTAATTTAGCATCTGCTAAAGCCTTTTCTACTGGCTGTAGAGTGCCTCTAAATAGATCTGAGCAAAGTTCTTCGAATCTAGCTCTTGGAGACTTTGTATAGAAATCCATACCTTCGAATAAAGCGTCGATTTCTATGGTAGCTTCAGTGCTAGATGAAAGTGTTCTCTTAGCTCTCTCCGCAGCTGTTCTTAATCGACGTAGAGCTCTGGGATTGGATTTCAAATCTTTCTTGTACTTCCTCTTGAATTCCTCCACAAGTGGTTTACCAATCTATTATCGAAGTCTTCTCCTCCAAGATGGGTGTCACCAGCTGTTGATCTCACTTCGAACAAGGAGCCTTCGTCTATAGTTAAGATGGATACATCAAATGTACCACCACCCAAATCGAAAATTAATACATTTCGTTCTCCTTTTAAATTTTTATCGAGCCCATAAGCCAAGGCAGCAGCTGTTGGTTCATTGATGATACGCATTACATTTAATCCTGCGATGACTCCCGCATCCTTAGTAGCCTGACGCTGCGAATCATTGAAATATGCTGGCACAGTGACGACGGCGTCACGAACTGTACATCCTAGATAAGCTTCGGCTGTCTCCTTCATCTTGGTCAACACCATCGAACTTACTTCCTCTGGCGAAAACGTCTTCTGCTGTCCTTTATATTCGACTCGGATTTTGGGTTTACCAGAATCGTCGACGACTTTGAACGGCCAAAGCTTGAGGTCCTCCACGATTTTGGGATCGTTGTATTTGCGTCCTATCAATCTCTTGGCGTCGAAGATGGTGTTTTGGGGATTCATTGCCACTTGGTTTTTCGCCGCATCTCCGATAAGTCGCTCGGTATCCGTGAACGCCACGTAACTTGGGGTGGTTCTATTTCCCTGATCGTTGGCTATAATTTCCACTTTTCCTTGTTGCCAAACTCCGACGCAGGAATACGTGGTGCCCAAATCGATGCCGATTGCTGGTGCTTTCACCATTTTGTCGTGTATATTTTGTTGAACTGTTTGTAATAAATAACTTTAAAATCACTGTATATGCGATTCAAGATATACTGTTGAACTATTTGTAATGAATTAAAATCACTGTATAACACTGTTTATTTGAATATTCGCTCTGTGAACTTGCTCACAACTCGATTTCAAATGTACTGATTACGCGCCGACTATACGCTGCTTTTATACTCGTCCGAGCATCGATCTCGAATGAACTCGATGACTCTGGAATGTTCTCCATTCATTCCGCACTTTCCCGTCAATTTCTTTGATGTTTGCTAAGAAAATTACATTAAAGTAAGTAATAACAGGTTGCATTGTTTTATTTGAAATAAGAAAAACTATTATTTTATGTGTAATTACATGCGTTTATCCGAAAATGCTATTTACGCTATAAAGATCGAGAAGGTTCTAGAGAAAGAAAAATACAACATTCTAGAAAGAAACAGAAAATAATCGTATTATTAGTGTTGGGCTAATCGAATGAAAATATTCGGCAATAAGCAAAATTTCGATATTTTTTTGTTTTATTGAATGTAAAAATAACGGCAAAATAATTCTTTATAGTTTCATGCTGAATATAAAATATTAACTACGGTACAAATATTTTTTTTTCAAAAAATTACTTTACCTACAACTACATATTTTGCTTTTTTATATGTATTAGGTATATTAATAAATTTAATAAATAGTCAATTTCTTTTCTCCATAATATAGAACATAGTTAATTGTAATTTTCTGCTAGCTTAGTAATATGCAGCATCCCATTTATAGCAACCGTTAATAATATCTACCCACATAGCCAAATTTAAATTGCCCGCAATTATTTTTAGTAACTTCAACGTTGAAACATAAAATTACCTACTATTTTCTACTACATTGATAGTTATTTTCATCCCTTTACATTGAAGTTAGTAAAAATAGTCGCGGGAAATTTAAATTTGGCTATTAGGGTATAATCTATGTCTACAATATTTATAAGTATTTTTCGACAAGAACGCATTTGCATCAGATATTATACAGCTTTAAATGCGTAACTATCACGCCATATATTTGTGAGGTTTACGTTTGGTGGAAAAAGTACACACAAAAATATGAATTTCAGAAAATTAAGCTTAAATATTATTAAATTTTCAAAATCTACTGTTACAATGTTATTTTCTGTCGGATATATGTATATAGTTCATATTGAAACAAATTAAAAAGTACTTTATCAGGAACACAGTTTTGTTTTCTTGAAAAGTTTGGATTCCTCCCGAGGGAGGAAAAGTATAACTTTCCTCCCTCAAGTGAGGAAAGTGTCCACTGCTGGGAAAAAACTAATAATTCCACCTTGGTGCTCCATTTTTGTCTCACTTATAATTGGTATGCTTTTTTTTAACAAAATGCCGACGTTTTTCCTTGTCATTACATTTTTATCAAATTTAATGTTAATAAAGATCTGCATTGTGCAGCATCGAATAACCACCCAACAAAATTACTTAGTCTATAATAATTTACTGAAATCAATTATAAACTTGCAACGTTTGTTGCTCCAATTATTTCCGATAATGTATATTTATACAGAACAGACAGATTGTTCTTAGTAACGCATTTATTTTCCAAGAAATTATTCGTCATTCTTACCGAATGATATTTTCACTCGATTCGCCCAACATTAGTAACTATTACATCATACTGATGCTCTGCTATTCCAGAAACTGGCTTCCGGAATGTTCGAGACGTTAATTGATTAATTGCCCTCTTTTCTTCGCTTAAAATATTTTAGAGTAACAATCAAAAATGTTTCAAATAGTTTTATTTAGATGTTATTTTCACTGTGCTTTCTTTATGTTGGAAAATTAATTAAAATTTACTTGCCATAATATATACAAACTCTTTATTATTTAATTGTAAGAAACTCTATTCAAAGTGACTGTTTATTCTAAAAGTTACACAAATATTGGAAAATGTAAACGATTTTAGTATATCTAGATTTATAGTTATTGCATATTGTTATTATGTATACCTACAACCTATATAACCTAGGTACACATATATACAACGCTGAGCTGTTCGAGAATTTTCTAGTTTCTGGAACATTTCCGGAATATTCGACACATTATATATTATTTTTAGTTTCTTTAACAGTAAAGGATGAACGTATCCTATATATTTTATATTATTTTAAGTGTAATTATATACTTTTTCGAATTGATAGTGTTTTCGAAATAGTATAGGTACTAAGAAAATTATTTCTTGAGTAGGTAAATTATGTCTCAACAACAATTTTATGTGGGTGATATTTTCACGATGTTTTCTATATGTATATTGAATGAATAGATATTAAAGAAAAAGATGAATTAAAATCACTTTTTCATAAGTATTTATTTTTACATCATATAGGTATTAGGTACTATACTTACAGCACAGCCTCTTTATTATTACATGATGAGAAACTGTGTGTTTATTATTTATTTAGTAATTGTTTCTTCTAAAAAAGTTACACAAATACTGAAAAATGCATAATCATAATATACAAATCATTTTGATTTATTTCGGCTCTTTGGCTGTAAATTGAACTTGTTCGTACGTTATTTATTCACAAGATTTCTATAAATTTTCCGAAGATTTGTGCATTATTCTTGATAAACACATGTAATTACACATAAAATAATAGTTTTCCTTATTTCAAATAAAACAATGTAACCTGTTGTTACTTAATTTAATGCAATTTCTAGGCAAACATCAAAGAAATTGACGGGTATGTGCGGAATGAATGGAGAACATTCGAGAGTCATCGAGTTCCTTCGAGAATCGATGCTCGGACGAGTATAAAAGGAGCGTGTAGTCGGCGCGTAATCAGTACATTTGAAATCGAGTTGTGAGCAAGTTCACAGAGCGAATATTCAAATAAACAGTGTTATACAGTGATTTTAATTCATTACAAATAGTTCAACAGTATATCTTGAATCGCATATACAGTGATTTTAAAGTTATTTATTACAAACAGTTCAACAAAATATACACGACAAAATGGTGAAAGCACCAGCAATCGGCATCGATTTGGGCACCACGTATTCCTGCGTCGGAGTTTGGCAACAAGGAAAAGTGGAAATTATAGCCAACGATCAGGGAAATAGAACCACCCCAAGTTACGTGGCGTTCACGGATACCGAGCGACTTATCGGAGATGCGGCGAAAAACCAAGTGGCAATGAATCCCCAAAACACCATCTTCGACGCCAAGAGATTGATAGGACGCAAATACAACGATCCCAAAATCGTAGAAGACCTCAAGCTTTGGCCGTTCAAAGTCGTCGACGATTCTGGTAAACCCAAAATCCGAGTCGAATATAAAGGACAGCAGAAGACGTTTTCGCCAGAGGAAGTAAGTTCGATGGTGTTGACCAAGATGAAGGAGACAGCCGAAGCTTATCTAGGATGTACAGTTCGTGACGCCGTCGTCACTGTACCAGCATATTTCAATGATTCGCAGCGTCAGGCTACCAAGGATGCGGGAGTCATCGCAGGATTAAATGTAATGCGTATCATCAATGAACCAACAGCTGCGGCCTTGGCTTATGGGCTAGATAAAAATTTAAAAGGAGAACGAAATGTATTAATTTTCGATTTGGGTGGTGGTACATTTGATGTATCCATCTTAACTATAGACGAAGGCTCCTTGTTCGAAGTGAGATCAACAGCTGGTGACACCCATCTTGGAGGAGAAGACTTCGATAATAGATTGGTAAACCACCTTGTGGAGGAATTCAAGAGGAAATACAAGAGAGATTTGAAATCCAATCCTAGAGCTTTACGCGATTAAGAACAGCTGCGGAGAGGGCTAAGAGAACACTTTCATCTAGCACTGAAGCTACCATAGAAATCGACGCTTTATTCGAAGGTATGGATTTCTATACGAAAGTCTCCAGAGCTAGATTCGAAGAACTTTGCTCAGATCTATTTAGAGGCACTCTACAGCCAGTAGAAAAGGCTTTAGCAGATGCTAAATTAGATAAAAGTTCCATCCATGATGTAGTTTTGGTTGGTGGTTCAACCAGGATCCCTAAAATACAATCTCTGCTACAAAATTACTTCTGTGGCAAAGCGTTAAATCTATCGATAAATCCAGATGAAGCGTTGCTTATGAGCTGCAGTACAAGCTGCAATCCTGAGTGGGGAAACTGACAGCAAAATTCAAGATGTGTTATTGGTTGATGTGGCACCTCTCTCATTGGGTATCGAAACCGCAGGTGGTGTTATGACTAAGATTATCGAGAGGAACAGCAGAATTCCCTGCAAACAAACACAAACATTTACCACATATTCAGATAATCAACCAGCAGTTACTATACAAGTATTTGAAGGGGAGCGAGCCATGACGAGGGATAACAACCGTTTAGGCACATTCGATCTCACTGGCATTCCACCAGCACCTAGAGGAGTTCCACAAATCGAAGTAACATTCGATCTGGACGCTAATGGTATCTTAAACGTATCTGCTAAAGATACCAGCTCAGGAAACTCCAAGAATATTACTATCAAGAATGATAAGGGTCGTTTGTCGCAGCAAGACATAGACAGAATGGTTGCAGATGCAGAAAAATACAAAGAAGAAGACGAAAAGCAAAGGGCTAGAATCGCCGCCAAAAATCAACTTGAAAGCTACATCTTCAATATTAAACAAGCTCTGGACGAAGCTGGTACGAAATTAACGCAGAGTGACAAAGATACTGTTCGACAAGAATGTGACAGCTGTCTCTCCTGGTTGGATCAGAACACCCTTGCAGAGAAGGAAGAATATGAAGAGAAACAAAGACATTTAACATCTATCTGCAGTCCAATAATGGCAAAGCTGCATGGTGCTGGTGCAAACGGATACCGGCAGACACCCCAAGATTGTGGACAACAAGCTGGAGGTTTTAGAGGCGCACCTTCGGGTCCTACCATAGAAGAGGTGGATTAATAATTTAAATTATCACCAAATTAGTATTAATTTATTAATGACTGTTGTTGTATAATAAGCTAGTATGTTATTCTAATTTAAGCAATGTGTAAATAGACTTTTGTATTTAATGTACTTTTATACCATTTTTTTTTAATAAAGTTCCTAATTTTGTAAATTTTGTCGTTTTTCTATCCAGTGGCGGTTTCTGTATAGGAGTACATGAGCACGTGAACCCCCTAAACAAATCATCGATTACAAACTAATAAAATCTATTACTTTAGAAAATTTAGAGACTTTACAAGAAAATTTAAGAAGGACATGTACGAAAAAAATGATTGAATTATAGTTAAAAATTTGCATGTTCTTGATTTTGTGAACACCCTACGTTTCCGACCACAAGCCGCCAGTGTTTTTATGAGTGTTTCTATCCCCATCTAAGTAGAGCAAAAGAGCAAAAAAAAATCGTAAAATGATTGTCGAGATAATCTTGCGATTATTTTAATAAAACTAAAGATAATCTTTTGAATCATTTAATGTTTAAATATTTTGCTTTATAAACAAGGGTATAGGATACTCTAGTAATAATAATATAATTAACTTAGGTAAAAAAGTTAAAACATACTCCAACATTCTTGTGCCTTTTTAAAATATTTAAATGGACTTTTAAAACCAGTATTATTGAATCATCTTTTGCAATTCAAAAAAAAGTAAAGTTACACTTGTATTTATTTAAATAAACAGCTTTAAAAAAAGATGAAAAAAGAAATAATTCATGTAGAAACGGTAAAAACCGGTTTATTTAAATTTAATTTAAATTGAGTTGATAGTGACATCTATCGACAATTTAACAAAAATACCATATTTTTTCCTGTCATGATGCTGTCATCAATTTGAGGTTAACCAACCTAACCTCAGTTCACCTCAGCGTTTATTATGTATTTCTGGCCACTTGCTCCTAATTTTTATAGAAGACCTGAAAATACATCTGTAAATACATTCTTATAAGAATAGGTGAAGCCATGGCGTTAACAATTGATCAATGTTCTCAGCTTCTGAAGTTCGTACTTTTATAATTTGCTAGTATTAATGTTGTGAGTTTCATCTGTTCTTTTTTTTAGAATATTAGATGAGCCCAACGTAAAGAATCAAACGTTGGACGCGCTAGTGAATGAAGTGTATAAGAAATTTGATACCGTAGATTATTTCAATGGTAAGTTGACATTAAGACACATTAAGATTCACTTTCAGAGCAATTGCAATTGGTTATGTTTTATTTTAGTGGGTATGTGTTTGGTTATGTTGTTACAACAAGACTTATTCCCAAATTCAGAGCAACGATTAGCAGCTATTACTATTCTACATGAATTGTATCGTGGAGAAGCTATAGCGAATAGTCCATTTGTTAATGTTTTTATTCACTTATTGGTAAGTGCATGAAATGGTTAGGAAACATTTCTATGAATCTGAATGCTTAAAAAACATATACAAAGTAAAACATTAAATATTTACATGCTTTATAATATATCTGTCATATCAAAACATTTTAAATATTTGATGTATGATACTCATGCAATACATTTAATTAATTAACCTCTTAAAATTATGGCTAATTCTTTCCTAGCATCCTCCAGAACAACAGAGCAATGTTGGTGCTCCAAAATTAGAATACCCGGGTCAGTTACCAAAACTATCAAACCGAGAGAAGCATTTTGTGTCCCAGCTATTGTTAGAAATACCTAAAGATGCTGTAAGTACAACAAGAGAGGATGTCCACCATTTAATTTGGGTTAGATTTTTAGTTATTGAAAAGACTGCCACGCAAATCATTAATGCTGATATTATTGGACCAATCAATTATGATCTGTCATCCATACAGTTAGCCGTAGCTGAGAAACAATTAGATGTGCCGCAATCTTGTAAAACGGCAATTCCCGTGGTGCTTTCGTTGCCTTCAAAACAAAATAATAAGTGCGTGATATTGTATGATTATTTTTAGCATAATTACTTTATAGATTTTTATAGTTATGATGGAGTTGTTGATGATAGAGAAGAAGTCGCTAAGAAACTAGCGACTGGGGAAGCTCCGCCAATGAGTCGTGTTTATAAACCAGGAATTTGTAACTTTAGCACCGCCATTAACGAATTGTCAAGATGAGGTAATATTTACATTAACATGTTTCTAATTTAATTGTTATAAACTATTCCACTTTCCTACACAAGTTTCATTTTGCCCATTTTGGTTTTGTTTCTCTTCCTTTTGCAACTGATGTGCTTTAACTTTACACTAATCCTTCTCCAATTCTGTTAAAGTTTGAACTTTGGAGGATTAAACAGACTGACTCTACCGACTGATATTAATTCTATTGTAGCCAGTTTGGATGAACGTAATAAATAGAAAGGAACATACTGCAGCAGCTACGATATGACTATGTGCGTTCCCAATATGGCCGGACAGGAAGTGCGGCAACTCCTGACGAAAGCGTACAAATCCGCTTTGACTTTACAGCAGCAGCAACAACTTCTTATAGAATTGGAGAACGATTCAAAATTAGTGTATCACATCGGCTTGACACCATCTAAAGTAAGCGGTATATTCGTTATTTTAATTTATATGCCTACTGTACTTAGTATATGGAAAATGTGTGTTTTTAGCTGCCCGAATTAGTGGAAAATAATCCGATTATAGCAATAGAAGTTCTGTTAAAATTAATGCAGTCGAAACAAATAACGGAATATTTCAGTGTCTTGGTCAATATGGAGATGTCGCTGCATTCGATGGAGGTGGTGAATAGGCTGACGACAACGGTCGATCTGCCAACGGAGTTTGTGCATTTGTACATTTCCAATTGTATAACGACCTGCGAAACGATAAAAGATAAATATATGCAGAATCGACTTGTTCGCTTGGTGTGCGTATTTTTGCAATCTCTAATTCGGAATAAAATTATTAATGTACAGGTATGTATTGGGTAGTTTAAATAGTCTAGTAAAATGTTATATTTCGCTGGTGACTTTGGGGGAGGGATCAGAATACAATACCGTAACAAAATTAATTTGGTGTAAAAAAATATCTGATGCATTTTGGTCATACATTGCAAAAAAAATATACTGGCTGAAATATTTCACTGTTTAATGTTTGCTTCTTTTGCTTAAAATCGTTGAATGAAGGAATTGTAAAGAAAGGCAACTAAATAATAGAAACCATACCATATTTGCATCCTTTTGCAGCGTCATCTGTGATACTTTGATGTAAAGTAAAGCAACTACATGAATATAGGATGGTAGATTAATTGTTTGACAAAACATACATTTATTTAAGAAAGAAATAGTAAGGCCATTTTCCAAAGCAAAAATAAAGGTAAAGAAAATCAAGCTATGAATTCAAAATCTTAGTAAAAGAGGAAAGTGAAATTATAAGGATAAAAAATGATAAATATGACCACACTTAAAAATAAAAATCAGTATTTTCGCCATCAAAATTTATAAAAATTGCTATCTCTTGTCGCTACTTAGTTTATAATGAAATAATAATAATCAACTGTTAAAAATGTTATTTTATAATGAGAAATAACAAGAAATATCTGTGAAATATACAAAATAATATATAAATAATAAACATATTGAGAATATTAAATGCTACATACAGTCGCGAGCAAATGTTATAGGCACCTTTGACAAAATCAATGGATTTCATGTTTCTTGCATTTTTTTTGTGGCAGATATTTCAACGTTTACATAATCGTCTTTATGGTTACTATAGTCTTTATAGATACCTTTTCTAAATGTATTATTTTTTTTTATATATTTTCAAGTCTTCGAGATGTCACTTTTCCCCTCCCATCTAAAAAGTATTATAGCTGTACTAAAAACACTCTAATATGCGACAAATTAATAAGATCCCTTAAAATACTTCATATCTATAATATATTACCTACAAGTTTTTATTTTCTCATTTTTTACTGTGATATTCGCCCAAAATTTAGGGTGCCTATAACATTTGCTCGCGACTGTATATTAAGTTTACCTCATCGTGTGCCAAAAGTAAAGCAACTTAAGTTAATCTTCCCAATTTTTGTTTTCGGATAGATTGGTCCCTTTTAAATAAGCATATGTTTTTGTTTACTTTTTTGAAATGTTCATGGGATATTTAGTAATTATAACAACATGTTTTTAAAATATGATAAAAGAATCAAAATGAAACGGTGGTTAATGAACAATTTTTTGTTTATTGTTTATCTTAAATTTTACAACAACGTTTCGTCCGTAACTTTAGTCATTATCAAGCTAAAAATGAAAATGCACAAAATGACGTGTAAAAATCCGGGTGCTGTCAATTAATTAAACAATAATGTCAAAAATATAATACATATTTAGGAAGAAATAATGGAAATTATTGCTTTAATGAAACTAAATTTTGTTTTTACGACGTTTCGATCCTTTATGGTCTTTTTTCAAGTAATATTTTTTTATTTAATTATTTATTTATTCCATTGCCACACTTATGTGTTTTTTTTTTTATAAAGATCTAATTTCGTTAATAATATTTCATTTAACATATTTTAGTTTTTTTATGAAAAACATTGTCAGAAAATTTACACATATTAAAATTAAAGTTTTGAGTAAATAACAATTTATACATTTGTGTGGATAAACAACATTCAAATAAGATATTGAGAAGTATAATAATATATATAAAAAATAAATAAATATAAAACAGCAAATTAAAGATTGGAATCATTCCACACCGTTTAAAAAGAGGTAAAATAATGAAAACACTGGTAAAATTTACTGTAAACGGGATAGAACAAGCAAGAATGCATGTAATTGGTTAAAAATATGCTGTAAAGAGAATGAGTTTTTTTTTTTTTTTTTGTAAAACGACATCTATGTGTACTGTAGGCAAAAGTAAACAAGAAAGATAAAAAGAAGTAAAACTCAAAGAAATAAACCAATTAAAGGGTTACAGATTGAAATTAAACAAAGAAAATGATTATTAGATAAGTATAGTCCAACAAATACAACGAAATAATTTAATTGATGCTTAATTAATTAATGCTGAAAATGTGAAAGAATAACGTTATAAAGGTTGCTAAAACTATTGATGGTAGCAGTTTTAAAATTGCTTCCTAAAAGATTAGGAGCTTTAGCCAACTTTTACAATTGATTCTATAAACTACATTCATCGAATCCTCTCTAACAACTGCTGATTATATTTTAAATTATTAAAAGTCAATTTTTCATTTCTTTTTTTTTCTTGTTTTAATATCAGTTAATACAGCTTCTTATTAAAATATTAAACAGCATAAAAGAAACTGTTCAATATCCTACAGATACGTGTATGTATGTTGAAAAGACTTCTATGAATAGTGATATGTGACAGATTTGATTCAATGAAAAGAAATTTAAAATGCAACTAACTCTAGGACAGATATAAACAAAAGTCGCTATTTTGGCGACAAATAACTACGATTGGCAATACCGCATAGGATTCGAGAATCTCGGGTCCCGAAAGACCTATAGCGCTATCTAGCGATTAGATCCTTTCTTCGGTTTCACAAGTTCATGCACAGATAAGCCAAAATTGAAGCCATTCTACGCCCTCTGTCGGATTTGAAGAAACTAATGACTAATGTTTGAAGGCGGTAAATTAGATTCAAATAAATGGTATAAATTGTTTAATATTTATTCCAATTCACTCATAGAGTAGCAAATTAAAAATAAAGGGAGTAAACTTTGTAAAAGAGAATATAAAAATACTAATATACATGTCAATAACTTAACAAGTTAGAGTTAATTACTAATTAGTTGCAAGAATAAACAAGAGAAAAATCAATCAGGCAAGTTTGCTTATTATTATTTTTTTTTGTAACTATTTTAATAAATTTCGTCCTACAAACTTGGAAGTGATGTTTATTTTAGTCGATTTACCAGTAAAATCATTCTTATCAAAACGTTTGTAGCAAACTCTGCAATTATATCTTCTCTAGGTGCCATGCTTTCTTGAGATAATCTTGTATGTCGACAAACGTTAATCTATTTTTCTAAATAACCGTAAATCTCTTTGATTTAGAAAGGAATTGTTTAAATTACCTTAAGAACTGACCCAATACTTAACCCATTGCACAATATATTCCAATCAGTTTATTATAAATTACATGTTCATTTAATTCTGTGCATATCTCAGGGATTATCGCTTTTCATAGTCAACGCGCATTACTTGAAGTTTCTTTGCATGTGGTACAATAAAATAAAAGGAATACTAAAAGTATTCTTCAACTATTGTGATGAAGCAGTACCAACAAATGTTTGTTGCGCAAATATTTATAATAAATGCAACAATTCTAAAAATACATACATGAAACCAACCGTAATCTAACACAAATACATGTATCTTACCTTAAACAAATATATAATAGAAACCATATTTAATATTTATAAAGTAAACATTCAATGAAAGTGGAATTTGTGGAATGCGTCACTGCCATGCACCCATGCAGTCAGTAACAGTTACATAGAGACTTCGGTCACAGTATTACGCACCTGGCGCCATCTGTCGGGTTCGAGGAAACTAATAAACATGGTTTCAGTTCCGCTAGCTAGGGTGAGTGCATGTACAGTTGCGTCTCTTTACTTTTGCATTTACGACAAAAAAAATCCAGTTAAATTCTAGAAAATTCGATTCTTTACAAAAATCTTTGAAATTCTTCCATAAGCCTTATACTTTCGAAGATACAAGCTAAACCCCCTTATTTCAAGATGACGCCTTAAACAGAAGGCTAGTAGTTCAGTAAACTCAGTTTGAGGCTTGGAAAATACTCTCCCCAATAAAAAAATCAACTACATTCCTTCACAAAGTCATGGATGAGGCAACCATTTTGCTGGACAAAAATTTCATTTATGCTTACTTTAAATTGCAGGAACTTTTCATAGAAGTGCAGGCCTTTTGTATAGAATTTAGCAGAATCCGGGAAGCTGCTGCATTATTCCGACTACTCAAACAACTCGAATCGGGAGAAATCGGCTTACAAGCCTCACCCACTACTAGTAAAACGAAATTAGAAGGATGATGTAATGTTTGTTAGTATAAATATGTAAGTTATAATATTTAAGTAATATACTTTAAGTAATTGTAGTACATTGTTTTTTTTTTATAATAAATATTCTGTATACATTGTTATTACTTATATAATTTATAATTCTACAATTAAGAAGATATAAGAAACAGAGGAACTACTTATATTCTATATTACAATTTGAAAGTTTCTTCCTTAAGTTAGCTAAAACCGTTGCTTTATCTTTGACGTATGGCAAATCAAATAGAATAAGGGTTTTTAGTTGATCCAAATTACCCAACAGAAGTAAGCCACCAGATGTTATGTTTCCGCAGGTGGAAACTTGCAAGTATCGCAACGTGTCATTTACAGGTTTCAGCATTCCAAGACCATTGTCATATAAATATCCACAATCGTGTAAAACGATTTTCTTAATATATTTACAACCCGCAAAGTGGGGGAATCCATAATGCATTATACTTGAGCCGCTGGCATCTACTTCTTCAATATATAATTTAGTATTTTCCGGCGGTAATAGATTATAGTCGTCGAAGTAGTCTGGCATTCCCTTCCATTTTACTTTGCCTCCATTTTTTAATAACCATTCAGCACAAGTTCGGTCCGGCCCCAACAGCTTTCTTCTGTCTTCATCCACTTTATTGAAAACTATATTAATCCATTGCCAAAAATACCTGTTGTTTGGATTCCTTCTTAAATTTTTGGTAATAAAATTTTGTATAAGCATTACTATGGAAAAATGTTTAATTAAAACGTATTATCCTGTCAAAATTTATAACCTTTAAATTAATATAACATTTAAATTATGTGACTACGAATCTCAACAGATGGCGTCGTTATATACCTCAAAAAATGTGGTGACTTTCATGTGGAAATGCAACGCCCCTGCTTTATTGTTGTATTAGAAACAATAATAAATAAAAATAAATGAGTAAATATAATAATTAAATTAAAATTATTCTGTTATAAATATCTAAATACTAATCCTAGTCTAGTTACAAACTATCACTGTAATGGAAAAGAGATAATTAGTGGTATCAGCACTAGATGGTCGACCACATTTTCTTGTGATATGTTGAGTCTTCCACTCTCTAGATGTCACGATAATCATGTAAAGCTAACCTTAATAATATAAACATAACCAATACATTGAATACATTACTTGGATTTAAATTTGTTGGAACTGAATGTTCTTTTTATTTATTTTTTTTTAATTCATTAAAAGACCGTAAATATATTTATGTAATAGAAATAGTAGGGTTCTGATATAATATTCAAACATTTTTTTTAAGTAATATTGAAAACAAGTGATTGACCATATATAAGTGAAAAACCAAATTAATATTTTAAATATTTTTAAAATGATGAAAAAAGTATTGTATAGTGATATTATGAAGGCAATAAAGGAGTATAATGGCTTGTCTAAAGATTGTCTCGCCCTTTTGGAAGATAAATTTAAAAAGTAAGTACATTTAGTATTTAGTTGTATCCTGCAAATTTTTATAAATCTAAATTTAAGCGTGGATCAAGGTACTTTATTCAGCATCCTCTCTCATGAATATCAGCGTCAAATGAGATGCTCGCATACTAAAACACCTAGTGTAATTAATAAATATTATAATGCATATATTGATGCATTGAGTAGAGAGGAGGATCCTGGTATCATTATCAGAATAGCTTTGGATTCGAAAATTGCACCCTGTTTGATAGCAAAATTAATTTTACAGAAATATTATGATAATATGGATTGCGATAGTGATAATGTAAATATGAATAAATATTTACGTGATACCACATTGATTGATAACATCGATTTGGCATATGAAGTATATCTGGTATGTTCTTTCATATTTTTAATATTAAGAGACATAATTTAATTATTTTTTCTTAGTGTACCTTGTATGATGATCAATATAGTCCAACTGCTGAAACTATGAGAAGGCAAAATTATATTTTTTCCCTTATTTTATATTTTGACATATTATCTCTTTTAGTTCTATCGGCCAACAGTATGAGATTCTGCTTCATAAACAAATGACAAATTTAGGGTTGGCGTTTCGCGATGAAGAGTATTTAAGAAAATTTGGCTATGATAAGACACCCGATTTTAAATTAGAAGTCCCAATTGCTGTCGATGGTTTTATTATCCATTGGATAGAAAGCAAAGCTCTGTTTGGTGATGAGGAAGTGCATAAAGATTATATTAGAAACCAATATTCTAGCTATTGGAATCGGTAAGTTCTGATCAAATCAACGAATGCCTTCTAAAACCTTCTTTCTAAAACTGTATTTACCCAATCTTACGTTTCTAGGAATTGTGAAACAGAGTGTTTCTTAGTAATTTTGCTGTTTTAGATTTGGACCAGGTTTAGTAATCTATTGGTTTGGTTTTCTGGAGACAATAGTTCAACACTCTGAGAAGAGGTTTATTATAAGGGATAGTCTTCCTCAGAACTTTTTAACGCTTACTAAAAACTAATATTTGTATAAATAAAAGACTACCTTCAAAGTTGCTTTTTTTTATAATAGTAATCTAAGTATAACGGCTTTTGTAAAGGCATTTAAAGTTATAACTTCTTAATCTGTTATTTTTTTTCTTCCAACTGACTAACTATTATAATTTAAATTCTGTTCACTACTGTGCCACTACTCTATTTTTATGTGATCTAAACGAAAAAGATAATCGACAATTTTAAAAGGCCCAGTTCATTGCTTAGAAGGTATGCAGATGGCAGAGGTTTTAAAACGTTGAAAGGGTTGAAAGGAACCTATTTTATGATAATTCATACTACAGGTCGCTATATATTTAGTACTAAAAGAAATGTGCAGCTGGCAGCACATAATATTAAGACAATTTTAATCAAATAAGGTATTTTATTTGAAATTGTTTTGATACTAGTTTTGACGATAAAAAAAACTTATAGTAAATATCATATATTTAGTTTGCTCTTTAAAAAGTTGGTTTCTTTAATTCTAGTTTTTTAATTAACATTATATTCGCCAAAATTGCCGTTGCAAATTAAGATATTTTTAGAAAGTCTGTTGAAATGGCTATGGCACTGGTACCATTTAAAAATATGTTATATAAGTTATATTATTACTTAATTTTGGCAGAATTTTTGAAGAATATTAGGGAGTTGCAGGAAAGAAATAAATGTGATTTTTGTAAGTTTGGGTTTATTTATTGGTTTCAACAACAATCCGTAAATTTTGAGGCATGTCAAAAATCTGGACGAATATAACAATTATGTTTCTCATTTTCTATAATACACCGTGAAATTTATTGAGTCATTT
The DNA here is from genome assembly GCA_004143645.1 of Protaetia brevitarsis. NCBI lineage: Eukaryota > Metazoa > Arthropoda > Insecta > Coleoptera > Scarabaeidae > Protaetia > Protaetia brevitarsis. The sequence goes on along the minus strand of RXPK01001871.1, from coordinate 2,100 downwards.
TTTACCAATTAAGCCTCGTATGTAATTGTTCTTGTTATTTGAAAAACAACAAATATGGTTATTTATATGAAGGTAATGATTCTTTTCTTTCTACGTCTGACATTATGTATTACATTTACAATGTGCAAAACGTTAACGGGCAATGGTACTAGCTCGCATCAAGACACGACTAACACGGATACTAGACACACGAATCGGAGGGAGTGATTTTACTGTCTTGAAGGGAACGTTCTGCATAGCGCGAGGCGAGTGCGGCCCATGTAAGCAGACGCCTCTGACCACTCTACTTATGAGTCATGCCGTCCATATTTTATTAAGTATAAAATAATTCCGGTGGCTTGCTTTTGTATCCTATAGGTACCTCTCCTTCTTTATATATTTGACAATAAAAATAACTTTGCGCAAAATGGAGATCTGCATTCGTACAATAGGAGAGGTAACAGTGATTTCAGATAAAACTTAAATAAATTAAATATTTCCAAGCAATTTCTATCATCTGCAGGTAGGTATTAATAATAAAGTGAATTATTATTATTATTAAACTTTTTAATATACCCAACATGTGAAAGCTCTAACAGAAATAGATTCAAGCAGATAAAAAGACATATATTTGTATCCAATGAATTTTATTCCATGGATGAATTTGTTACACATCTTTCGCATTCTCATTAGCATATACTTATTGTTAATACCCTCTTGGCAAAATTTAAATTTCCCACAATTATTCTTAGTAACTTCAACACTGAAACACGAAATTACCAATGATTTTGTATTATAGGTTACTAGTTATTTTGATGTCTTTCTGTTGAAGTTACTAAAAATAATTGTGGGAAATTTAAATTTTGTCTAGGGGGTAGATATTTACTAAGAGCCGAAATGGATGCCAAGTTTGTTATTTTAAATAGAATGATATAATTTTTTATTCATTTTTGGATTCTACGACCATAAATACGTAACATAGCAAATTTGGAGTCTCTACTTACAGTATTAACCGAGTTATTAATTTCTCAATGATACAATGACTATAACTAAAAAAAAAAAAAACTTAAATAACTCAAAAACGGCAACATGTAGCGATAGGAATAACTAATTAATACAATTATAACTAATTAATAACTATTAAAATAACTAATTAATACAATTAGTTATTCCTATCGCTACATGTTGCCGTTTTTGAGTTATTTGAGTTTTTTTTTTAGTTGTAGTCATTGTATCATTGAGAAATTAATAACTCGGTTAATACTGTAAGAAGAGACCCCAAATTTGCTATGTTATGAATGTAGATATAACCCTAAGAAACGGTACACACACTTTATATTCTAAACTACAGGGTGTTCAAAACTGAGAAACAATATGTCACTACATATTCTCAAATGCAGAAAACTCATTTTTTTAAAAATAGAACACCCTGTATTTTAATTCGAAATTAGGAAGTAAGTATCATCCCCTATCACTTTATATCAGCATTCCCTATACCTATCTTTAATAGATTTTGAGATATGAGCGATTATTTGTTAAACAGACTAACTAACCCTATAAGTTACATTTTTATCCCTATAAGGTTTCTATGGTACAGGAATTATTACCATTAGATCACGATAGGCGATTGGAATATTGTCATTGGTTTAATAACAATTTAAGGGACGATGACTTGCTAAACAAATCATTTTTCTCGGATGAAGCCTGGTTTTATCTAACAGACTATATCAATTTATAAAACTATTGTATCTGGTCTGCAGAAAATCCACACGAATTTCGAAAAACGCAATTGCATCCCGTAAAATTCGAGTTTGGCTAGCTATGTCCAGGCAACGAATAATAGGGCCAATTTTCTTCGAGGAAACTGTAACAGCCCAACGTTACCAACAGGTGTTGGAATTGTTTATTGCAGAGTTACAAGAAAATGAGCTTGAAGCAGGTGATTTTCAGCAAGATAATGCTCCAGCACATACTGCTCGACAAACCTGCCAATATCTTCAACAGTTTTTTGCTGACAGGTTCGTTAGAGCACAAAGATGGCCACCAAGATCGCCTGATCTAACCTCATTAGATTACTTCATGTTCGGCTATCTAAAAAATAGGATCTTATAGAAACCGCAT